>BMAC01000175.1:753539-773871 GCA_014905375.1 Phtheirospermum japonicum
GTCGGCAGGTTGTTGCGCGCTGGCGCGCGCGGGCGCTGGGCGGCTGTTGCGCGGCTCAACACGTCTTGGCGCTGGGCGGCAGCTTGCGCCAAGGTCCAGTTGGCCAGTCTTGGCACGGCTCAGCACGTCTTGGCAACCATTTCAGAATATTTTGGCATTTTGGATCTAGCTTTTAGCGCGGATTGGCACGTCTTGGCGTGCCCAGACTCTCATTGGCTCGAGCCAAGGTTAGGCCAAGGACCAATTTCACCTTCTTTTTCGCCTTCTTGTAAAAATCACACCCATCCCCAAATTAAATGAACCCATTTAACCTAATCAAGTATAAAATCAAAATGAAACACTAAAAACAACAAAATGAGAAAACAACCTAATATCCTAACAACTCGACTCAAAACCACTATAAATGACACTAAACCTTAATTAAAAACACGAAAGAAAACATCACAATTACATGCAAAATAGTCCCTCCAATAACGGTTTTAAATTTTTTTCAAAATGTGATGGTGGTTTTAAAAAAAATTTTAAAAAGTGCGTGGTGGGGGTTTTGAAATGACGTGATGATCGTCAAGTTCTTTTTAGTTAGTATTTATGTTTTGATATACATGTTGTGATTGGTGACATTATTATATTTTAAGTCTAAAAATTAGGAGTGTCTACAAACTTATACAATAAGTTGATTTCAAATGATGCTCACAAACAATATCAAGTAAGTTTTTTTTTTTATCAATATCAAGTGCATAGGAAAATTAATAAATACTTACACAAACAAAAGCTCAAAAGAACTATGAATAAACAGATCTCAAATCAGAAATGAACAACGTTAAAAGACACATATCTATTAATAAATAGCAAAAAAAAAAAAACATGTCGAAATTAGAACCAATAGACATATGAAAAGAATGAAGAAATTAGAACTGAAACACCTAAACTAATTAGAAATTACCAACTAATCTTATACTGAAAATAAGCAAAACAATTGATGTTCAAATCAAGCATGAAACTAGATTTGAAATCAGATTGTAGTTGTTTTTTCAGTTTCAACTCATCAATGATTTTATTAGAACTCTAACTTATTAGAGTGTAATCAAAAGATATGATTATATAGAGAAACCTAGAGAACTAGGAACAACGGCTACTACTAATCATAACAAGTCCAACAAAAAAACTAATATACCCATGTTGAATTCACTAAGGCGAATAAAATCATCGATGAGTTGAAACTGAAAATTAATTTGAACCTGATTTCAAATTTATTTAAGTAATTAGATTTTAATTTATTTAAATAATTAAAATTAAATTATTATTTTTTATTTATTTAACTAATCTTCGACAGATAGACAGTCTGTTGGGCTGAAATAAGTTTGTAAATTTACAGATATGCCATTTACTTTAATTTACAGATTCTAAAGCTCTTCGTAAAATCAAATTGAAACTGATTGTCCCACACATACAAATTACAAAGATACTTTTACTTTTATTCCACACATACAAATTACATTTTCTATATACTTTAATTTACAGATTCTAAAGCTCTTCGTAAAATCAAATTGAAACTGATTGTCCCACACATACAAATTACATTTTCTAGGTGCCTTCCTGCATACCCGTTTCAATTGTGCTTAAATTTTAATTTTTTTTTTTAGATGAGAGGTAGAGGTCGTGGGCGTTCTTATCTAGGCCCATCTTCGGGCCGTGCTTCTCTTGGTTCATCATCATCGTCTCATCGTTCAGATAGACGATGAAGATGATGATATGATAGACTTATCGGGACCGACCCTACCGGTGGTTCCAGCCACCCCGTTCGAGGCCAGTACATTGAGAAGACTCATGTAACCATGTCCTGGCATGATCGAGATCTTCGTCGCCCCCTAGAGGTAAGTAACTTTAATTTAATTCTTGTAAGTAATAAATTCTTTATTTCAATATATTGCCCTATAAAACTCTATATTTTACCAGGATGCGCAATGACTTGTCGGAGTTACCAACTATCCTTCAGGAGATCCACGAGACTCGTGTACACCCCTATGGGTGGAAGTATAAGCATATTCCCCATTCTCATCGTCAGTTGTGGTGGCCCGAGTTTTTGGTAATTAAACTAATATTATTTTCGAAAGTTACTACATATAATGGTTTTTATTAAATAAATTATCTTGTCTTGTTTGTTTTTTTTTTTATTGTTTTGCAAAAGCGATGTTATTGGGACCCGAGTTTATATTTCGAGGCGGACGTACAGAGGAATTTCTATAGTTCTATGGCCATCTTGTGGCGCAGCCGTATCAACGAATGGAAGAAGACATGGAAAAGGGAGGGGAAGGTGGCCGCGTGCGTCGACAAGCAAATCTGGAGGAGATGGCTGGTGGAGTTCGAGAAGCCAGAGAAAAAGAAGGATTCGGAGCAGGCGATCAGAAACAGGCTGAGCGAGCCCAGCGGATCTGGTACTGGGATAGCCAAGCACAGAGAAGGGTCTCGTACTGCGATTGGTCATGCACGTCAGATCGTAAGTTATTTTAAAATATGTTTGTAAATTAAGATCGTAAGTAATTTTAATTATTTCATAATTTTAGAATAATTGAAATATTTTATACAGCACAAGGATTTGGGTAGGGAACCCAATGCATTCGAGATTTTTCTGGCCATGCAGCAGAGACCCGACAGCTCTTTCACTGATACTCAATCGCAGCAGGCTTTTCTAAGTATTTCTTTTTAGATGTAATTAATATAAATATATATCTTTCATTTCTAATCCTCGTAACGGTAAATAATACATCAATCAAAATATTGCAGGAGGAGTATCAGAGACATCTGGAGGAGGCTCGTGTTTCATCACTGGATCCTGCCGCCATTGATGAGAACATGGTCTATCTACAGACCGTCAGGGTGAAGAAGGGTCGGCGGTTTGGCACGGGATGTTTTGGAACTCTTCTGGTTTCGAAGAGTTCCAGAGGCGATACCTCCTCTGTTCCTGATAGCCGTGTCTCGTAGCTCTAGATGCAGATGGAGCTTTTGAAGAGCCAGGCTGAGGCGAGCGAGCATGCACATCAGAAGCAGCTCCAGTCCATGCGTGAGGAGCATACACGTCAGATGCTACAGAACGAGGAGGCTCTCCGTGACCAGGTGATGAGGGAAGTCGCCGCAGTGATGGTAGCGCGACGTCAACGGTGATCTTCTAATGCTGCTGCTGGTCTAGTTCCTGCTCCTGATCCTCCTACCGATGATGATGATGATGCGGCGATTTAGTTGATTTACGAATGAATATTATTTATATTTGGTAATTTATTTATATTTTATAAATTATAATATAAAATTGTTAATTAATTTATTTTTAATTTTATATTTTTTGGGAAATGCAAATTAGTTTTCTTATTGAATTTTGATATGTGAAATAAAAATAGGTAAGATTTTCAATAAATAAAATTTGAGAATGCTAACGGGTAATGAGACTCGTCAGTATTTGCTTATCGGTCTTATTAACCGTCAGAATTTGTTGATGGGTACCGAGTATGGAGGGAGGATTCGCTAACGGGCGAATTCCGTCAACAGGCCGTCAGAAAATTCTGACAGGTTCATTATTGTCGTCAACAAATCATTTACTGATGCCAAAAATGCTGACGGGTTCCGCCCATCAGCATTTCACTGTTTTTTGTAGTGGGTATCACCGAGGGACAGTAATCCCTAGTTCTTTAAAATTATTATTATTATTAGCACTGCATCTTTGATGAACTCATCAATTCTCTCGAGAGTTCATAATTGTTGCGAACAAACATATTAATTACTAATATTATCTATTTCTATATAAAATATCTGAAATATTTTTTTTAAAAGAGAGAAAAGGAAACCAAATACGAAATGAAATAAACAAGTTTTGAAACACGCGAATGCAAAAATATATATTAAGTTTACAACAATCCATCGTAACTCATAAATGTCAAAACATATCTCAAGTTTACAAAACATGTCGGGTGAGGTTGCTGGGACCTCAGGAAAGTTGTCATCTCTTAGGCGAGTTCTCATTCATTCGGGCATCCATCTCACGCTCAAGTCGCACCTGGAAATCTCCCTGCTTCTACTCACGTGCTTGCTCGGACTAGATGTACTTCTCTTCCATCGTTTGCTGAGGCCATCTTGTGAACTCGAGCTCCTTCTGCTGCTACTGGAGCTGCGCTCGGAGTTCCGTCACTTCAATCATATCATGCTAGGAGGAAGAAGCGCCTCTGAAACTCTTCAAAGAAGTTACCAACTTTGTGAAGCAGCTGGTGTCGTAATATCAGCCCCTTTTTGACCTAACGACAGTAAGATAAACAAGGTTCTCATCAAACTCATTATCTAGATCTTGTGATGAAGCATGTGCCTCATTCATATGTTTCTAGAACTCCTCATGAAAAAACAAACTGTTCATAAATTCTACATCTATATGAAAACCAAAAAATAAGTTAATTTATAAGCATTAAGCAAGAAAGATACTTACATCTGTAGTCATTGATCTATGATCAACAAACGTGTATTCATGCTTCTTGTGCGTACGTACAAGAATCTCATATATGCAATTGTCGGTCAACCCTTCTCTCGTTCATGTATTCAGAGGAAATCATCAAATAATTAAAATTAAATAAACAAGCCATGTATTACGATTTAAAGATACTTACAATATCAAGTGAATGATCAATCGCAGACTTAGACCCCCCGATGTGCTTCGACATCCCTATACCGGGCTAGCAGGCTCGTGATAAATACGGATTTTACGTACAGATTGGGTCTTATTAAATTAGTTTTCAAAAGATATGGCGTGTTTTTATCCTCACATGGGAAAGTGTTTCAACCACACAAGTGTATTTTCTCTTATATTATTTGTGATTCAAGTAAACATATGTTAATCACAAGTATAGTTTAACTATTCTCTCGAAGTGATTGAATCATGAATTATAAAGATGAAACAACATATCTGTTTTAAATTATATTTAGAACTCCAAAAGGATTCAAAGATTTATAAAACATCAAGTCTATCGTAAATATCTCGATCTTATTAATTAGAGTGTTTTGAATTCAAGATTCTTTTAACAAACCTCGTCTCTCGATTATACTTTGTTAAAACTAATAAGCATAAGAATTCGTCCACAATTATGCATATATGTAAATTAAGAATAAAAAATATTGAAAGGACCAAATTCTTGGTTGAAATAAATATACAAAACAATAATGAACATACTCATGGCGTTCGAAATTCTAATTCAAATCCCATGAAACACCTTCAAATTTTATTTTTGAATGCACGAGTTTTCCTTCTTTTTTTTTTCTTTTTCATCGGTGGAGATGACGGTGGTGATGTCAGCTGGATCTGGAAGGCAAAACCATAGCAACACTTTTCTTTTCTTTTCTTTTCTTCTTTTTTTTCTTTTTTCGGTTCTTCCATAAAAGTCGTGGTGGCGACGGCGACGAAGGTAGCGGCGGCAGGGGGTGGTCGTGGAGGGTTAAAGAAGACAAAATACATCACCCGTTCCAAAATTATAGTCTTGCGGTTGATTTCACACAGATTAAAAATTGAGTAGTTTATATAGTTAAGTCATTAATTTAGTTTTTCAATTATACCCTTTCTGCATTTATTAAATTTTTATTAATGCTTATAGAAATCAGTTTTGGAATTAGTATATTTGTTATTGGAACAATAAAAATTTACATTGTAATCATCAATTTACAATTTACCATGTAGAAAACTAGTATTTAAAAATATTAATTAAGGGTGTGTGGAAATGAAAACTTAATGATATATTAAATATAGTAACTGGGCTATTTTTGTGAAACGGACAAAAATAAAATACTGAATTATCTTTGTAGAGCGGAGAGAGTATTATTTAAAGTGTTTAGGGTTTGAAGTATAATTTAAGTGTGTTTGTAATTTTTTTATTGGGATGAATTAACAAATTTTCCGGAAAAAAAGAAGTCCTACTTCGACAATCTAGAATCAAGTGGATTGACAAATTTTAATCGAATTATTAAAAATTCACTACGAGTGAATAGTTCAAATAAAACCAATTTGTCGTAATGTTTATTACTAATAAGAAATCCATGATTACTTTGCTAATCTTGCACTACAATAAATATCAGATTCTTGAAGTCCTATTTTGAACTACTTTTTTTTCTCTCTTTTTAAATTTAATTATTTCGATAGATTTCAAATCCATCTTATATAGAATTATTGAAATCCTTCGACCAAATTTCTCCTCGTCTGTCACGTCACCAAGAGGGCACCCACCCAAAAAATTTGGTGATAAATCAAAAAAAAAAAAACATTATTACTATTATTTTCCCTCTTCCCTTTTCTGGGAAGACGAAAGATTCTGAAGGATAAGTTCTGCATGGGCAAATAATACCAGTTTACAGAAAAGCCTGAAGCCGAAAGCAATCAATCCCTTTCTGTTGAAACAAAACAATATCCCCAAACTTTTATTATTTACATACCCCACACCTTTTTCTTTCTCCTCATCCCAAACTTTATTGCTTTTCTGCCTATATAATCCCATTCTTCATCCTGTAACTATATTTCATTCTCACAAAATAGCAAAACAAATAATATTTCCAATATTCTATTTTGCAGGAACACAAAAAAGATGTGCTATCCAGGTTCATATTTTCAAGAAGCTTACCACTCGACCGGTTCGCACAGGCGATTGGTTGCACCAGTCAGACGAGAGGCTGAGGATGGTGGTTGTGTGAGTAAAGAAGTATGTGTGTGTTCACCCACGAGCCACCCGGGTTCGTTCAGGTGTAGGCGCCATCGTGTTGAATATCAGTGGGTTCGTCGGGTAGGATCCAAGTCAATTTAGTAAGTACGTAAGTGTCTTGTACAAGGAAAGCTAAAGTGAAATCAATTAATTGTATGTTACCCAGATATTTGATGTCCTTGTTCAAATTGACAATAAATGGCGAGTAAAATGTTTCGGGCATTGTTCCATAGTGATATATTTGTATATTTATGTCTGATTTTGTGTCCATATACAGATGGACGAAGAATGATAATAAGAAAACAATATATCTAAACAAATATTTCAATGAAGTAAATAAATACACAAATGATAAGGGACATGCGGCAAATTACATGGTTTATCTCTGTTCAGAGATATCTGGACGTGTGTAAATTGCACTGCTTATCTCACTTCAGAAACCTGTACGAAATTGTGTTTCATCAATACTAGGAAGTAGAAATTAGTTATGACATCCAAATATTAGTAAAGATACTCGAGGGAAAGTGTAAGAAATCGGTTGGCACAAATTTGCACTATGTACCGAGAAATTATGTACTGGCACTTTACACCCAAAAATTATAAAGTTGGCAATTTGCACCATCAATTTGATGTGTTTGGGAAAAACAAAATGAGCCCTGTTGAAAGTTATAGCCAAGATACTCACTTAAAAAGGACTTTTCTAGAATTGGGGATAAAACGGTCCTCTAACATTCACACTCTCTACTCCCAACGCTTTTCAATCTCTCTAAATATGAATTTCCTACAAGAAAATAATTTTATATGGGTTAAATTGGTTCAATAAACATACATTTTACATGACTAACTATTATTCTTATTTTGCCTGCAAAATAAAGTTTTTGTCTAAAATATTCGATTTATATCTACAATAAGATAGATAATTTTTCTATTTCTATTAGAAAAAACTAATCAACAAATAAGATTCACAAGTAATATATCATAATATAAAACAAGATACACAGAAAATCCAAATATCATATATCCATATGAAAAGTTGCAAAGAAAATGAAAGTAACAATTATCGGATATACAACAGTATATTTACAAAATTTTGTTGTGTATGCAGTATTTATATTCATATATATTCAAGTTATGTTTATAAGTACAAAATACATGTGAAAACTGAAATCCTTTATGTTTTTCTGATTTTTTTTTCAACTCTACGTATTTTTATTTTCAAATATAAGTAATAATTTAGGTCAAACTCATAAATAATTTTCTAGTATTTTCTTCCTTTTTCCCCTGATTACTTTCTTATTTTTAAATTTGTACGCATTGTTTTGGTCTTTGATTATCGTTAAAGTATATAGAGCAAATTCTCAATAACAAATAACACTTTGACAAACAAATTAGTACAATAGGCTATGATGTAAGTTCAAATGTATTGAACCAACTTCATTAAAGAACATACATTTATTATTTTTACACGAAAATAACAAATTATAGAGAAAAGGGAATGCGTGGGGAGTAGAGAAAGTTAGATTTCTATTGTATCCCAAATCCTAACCAAATCAATTCTTAAATGTATATTTTGGCTATAAAGACCAATAGGGTGCGATTTGCCCAACAAATAACGAGCTGAGCGTGCAAACTACCACACTTATAATTTAAGGGTGTAAAGTGCCAAGCGAATGTAATCTGAGGGCGCATATTGCATAATTTGGCCAATCGTCAAATCACTAAGAAATTTTACAGCTTAATTACCTCAGGGTAGCAACTCTGGCGAGCAATTGTTTGGTTCCGTGTATTTACAATCACTGCACATTTCATTGTCGTCTGCAGACATCATAAAGACTACATTATTCCGCATATTTGGATTAGAATTAATTTAATTAGCAAAAAGTGCGAACTAAGGTTAAGTTCTTGGGTGCTGGAATACAAAGCAAACAATCATAATTCAACCAAATCCAAAATTAGCTCACTCACAGTATTAATGACGTCAAATGAGTTTAAAAGCAGAATTCTACCTTGAGAGGCAAGTCAAAGAAGATGACCCCGAGCTGACCACCAATCTCCGACACCGTATCAAACGTAACCGCGCCTTTCGCTAAGTCCTCAAGCAACAAAATCACATCGCTCAAAATCTCCACACGATCGAACTGGAGCGTGGCGTTCACGTACGAAGACCCACGCGCCTCGATACGCCCCCCACCCGAGGTCACGTGCCCCAGCGTCTTCCCCCTGTATCCGATCGCGACGAGCAAGGAATCGTAATCCATGGAGTAGAAATCCTTATTGAAAACCCTAACCGTGAGATCCATGGTGACGTCGAGCGAGATTTTGGGGCGCGTGTGGAAATGAAGGCGGTCGAGACGGAGGCGGACGACGGAGAGGTCGGGGTCGGAGGGCCAGAGGAGGTAAGCGGCGGCGACGAGGAAGAGGAGGGTAGCAGCGGAGCAGAATATGCAGCGCTGGCATGATTTGCGGAGGAGACGGTGGCGGTGGGGAGGGGGGTAGGGAGGCAAAACGATGACGTATTGCGGTGGGTTCGGATGGGATTGAGGGGGTAAGTGAGGTTCGGAGAGGAGGGGTTCTTGAAATGATGACGTGTCGGAATGTTTTGTGGCAGTCATGTTTACGAAAATTAGAATTTTGACTTATATACATATTAGATTCAAGCATTTATAGAAGGAGAACAAAAAAAATAGAGAAATAGGTCGGGGCTCCGAAATGAGAGACATAAGAGTGGGGCTGGGTGCGGATCCACTCGTGGTGTCCGTTTGAAACCGAGAAAGTATATACGATAGGAAAACTGCATTTAAGGGCATCATGCCCCACCCTTTTATTTATTACCATAGATTTTATAATTTAAAAAATTTAAAATTGATTTAATGATTGTAAATACACCACACTAAATGAAAAATGGTGTCGTGAAGGCACCGTATAAGTCCTCTATATGATAAATATGAATGTTATGTAGTGTTGTTAAAAGAAGTGGAAAGAAATTCTTTGTCACCTGTACTTGTCGCATTTTTATGGTGATTTTTTTTTTTGTTATTAACAACCCAAAATATGCGTGTTTTGCTCTCTGCAACCTTGGCTATTTTTCATTCAAAACATGGTCGAATCAAAGCACGTAAACCCCATGTCTCAATCGAAAAAAATGAAAACATTGTCCAACATAATAATTGGTGATGAGGCATGAAGTTTACGTGATTCGATCCGACCATTTTTTGAATAAAGAATTACCTGAAAGTTGCAAAGAGCAAATCCCGCATACTTTGGGTTGTTAATAACAACAAAAAAATATCAGGTGGCAAATCATAAAAACGCGACAAATACAGGTGACAAAGAGTTTTTTCCTTTAAAAGAATTTAGAAAATTGAAAATCAGTAAAATCAATAGAATAACCGAACTATCTCAAGGCTTTCCGGTTGGATCAGTAGCAAATGCATTGTGCCCAAGGGTGTAAACTTGCATAAAAGGCGTGATGCGTGACAAAGCGATAATGTCAAGTCTCAAGTTTTGAAAGTTTAGGCGTGTCTGGCGAAGTCTAGGCGTAAAAGGCGTTTTTCAAATATTTTTATTATTTTATTTATTATATTGTTATTATAAGTAAAAAAATATATGTTTAACAAACTTGTCTACATATTTTTCGATATAGTTACCAAACTATACTAATCATCTATACGAAATCAATGCACTATTCATGCTCTCATGTAAGATGATCGTACTTTTCAAATCATAAGTTATTTAATGTATAAAATTATATTTTTCAAAACAACTTTTCACATTTTTCTGAAAAGTATGAATTTCACAATAAAAATATGATGTTTTACTGTATAAGTATGATCATTTTCATAAGACGCTCTTACAATAATTTGTGAATATTAATTATTTGATTATTTTTTGATGTCGTTATAAATTTTGTAATATTTTGGCAAAATTGAAAAAAGAAAAATAAGGTTATTCATGTAAGAGACATGCGCCTGTCCACGCCTAGGCACACCTAATCGGTCAACAAAACAAGTTGACCGCCTTTTCACACGCCTAGGCACTAGGCGAGGCATTTTTCTCACGCCTCACGCTAGACGTGTTCAGACGGTTCGAACCGCGGGAAACCTCGAACCGGAATCGAACCTTGAAACCGGACGGTTTGCGGCGGTTTGCAAACCGCCGGTTCACGGTTTGGTCCCGGTTCGGTTTGGCCGGTTTGGACGTTTTTTTTTTTAATTTAAAATTTTGAAGTTAGTGGGAGCTCGACTGAGGAGAAGTCGATCGAATAAGCGTCAGTCGATCGACTGAGTCGTCCAAAATTGCCAAACCTTCTGTTCTCCAGTCGATTTGGAGAGATCTAGTCGATCAACTGATTGACCAGTCGATCGACTGACAAGTCAGTCGATCGACTGGTCACATTTATAATAATTGAAGTTAAAATAAAAAAAGTTATATTAGAAGAGTTTTAATAAATTCAAAAAAGAAATTTAAAAAGAAATTGGACTTGAACTATTTTCAAGTATTTGAAGTTAAAATTTGAAATTTTAATTTCAAATAATTGAAGATAGTTGCCTATGTATCCCTTATCTTGGGAATCAAAGTCCACGTAGTTCTCACTTACCTTACTTACCTTRGAATCRGAAGYGGTGGTGCGGGGGGTACCATACTCATCCATTTACCGACTCGTTGCTAGATCCCGTAGTATCATAATACGTCTCGCTCTCTTCATCTTCACTAAGAATGTTTTTTTTGATTCCGCCGATCGGCGTTGACCCAATCATGCAATAACATTTGACACTCGAGATTGTGAGGTGTAAGTTTGGATCTCCGCTCATCCAGCATGTACCCCCCCTTCACTAAATGCTTGTTCGACTGAAACGGTTGATACGGGAACAACCAATATCTCCCTCGCAATGATTTAACAACTGGATAAAGTAATTTTCTCGATGCCCACCAATTCAAAATATCAAATTCGCTATCGGCTTCATTTTCTTCCAACGTTCCATACTCAAAAGCCGTTGTTAGATAAGTTTCAAGTTCTCAATAAGGGTTAGAACCAAATGAATAGCCCGAACGCCCCATTCGTGACTTTTTTTGTTTAAAAAAATCTTGAAATCCCTCAATTTCATCGTCGCCGTCACCACTTCTACTAGGATTACCACTTCTAGTAGAAGTTTATCACCCGGAACTCATAGGAAGAGAACCATCAAAATTTATACTATATTCTTTAAACATATCATATAAAGACTTTTTCACATTTTGATTAATATTTTCAACGGAAGGATATTCATAGTCTTCAAACGGCAATAAATCATCATAATAACTATTAAGATAAAATTTAAACCACTTTCTCTATTATTAGGATCTAATAATGTATCAACTAAAAATATACTTGGAATGTAATGAAAATACTTCAACCATTTTCGTTTCATAGAAATAACACATTCTTCCAATCGTTCATTTTTCATGCACTCTTTAAAGACGAATGCAATTTTAACACAATTTTAAACAATAAGGTGAGAAGTAGGATAATAAACACCGGAAAATAAATTAGTAGCATCATTAAACACCTTTAAAACCTTTTTCAAATGATTACACGTAGACCATTGATTTGTATATAACATAATTTCGGTTTCTTGTTGGGCAAAAAACGAACACAAAACCTCTCTATACGAAAATGTATCTTTCAATAATTTATATGTAGAGTTCCAACGAGTAGGCACATCTGTTGAAAATATTTTAGGTTCAAACCCGTTTTCCCTACAAAATCTTGCCCATTTTCGTTGCAAAGATTTATTTCTATGAATACATGTGGCCGCCGCTTTAATTTGAGAAAGTTCATTTTTCAAAACATTCAAACCATCTTGAGCACACAAATTCAAAATATGGCATATGCATCTAATATGAAAAAACAAGCCACCAATAGATGGTTTACAAATACTAATAAGCTCATTAACACTCGCCGTATTAGAAGTTGCATTGTCAAATGAAATAGAAAATATTTTTTCAACTAAACTATATTCTTGACAAATTAAATGAATTAATTGACAAATATTATATGCATTGTGAGGAGCTTTAAAATCTCTATATGCAAGCAAACGCTTTTGTAAAGTCCATGAATTATCAACCCAATGACATGTAACACCCATGTAAAAGTTTCGTTCCCAATGATCACTCCAAACGCAAATTGAAACTTTATTTGGTAAACTAGCAAATTCATTACATAAGTTTAACTTATATTCACCAACAACTTTTTTAATATCACGAGTAAGGGTAGAGCGTGAGATACTCGTACTCGAGGGATTAAAAGAAAGTTGGGTGAGGTTTGCATATAAATCATCACCGGCAAAGTTAAAAGGAAGAGATCTAGAAGAAACAAATTTTGCTAATTCCTTTCTATGAGTAGAGTCGGAATATGTAAATAAAGAAGAGGAGTTCGTACTTACTTATCCTCCTTGTAGTTGCGTTTGAGTCCTATCGATGCCGACTTGGTCGGGGTGTTTGTTCTTGAGATGGTTGTGCATATTCCCATATCCTCCTCCTTCTAGAAATTGGTAAGATGATGTACAATAGTTGCAATTGACACGGTACCTCCTTTTTCATTTTTTGCCGTCTTCTGGAGGTGGCTCGTTTGCAGGTGGCAGGATTTCGATTTTTTGAAAATGTTTCTTGAAAATGTCGGATCTTAACTCCGTTGTTTCCCGAGAACGAGTTTTGGATTTCTTGGAGGAGGTGATAGGGCAGGATATATGCCAGACCTGGATTGGGGTAGCTCTGACCCCCATATAATCAACAAGATGCGGGGAAGAACAGCTATCCCTTGAGGTCCCTGACCTGGTCATCGGTAAGGACGTTAGAGGCCCGGAGATTACCTCYAGTCGRGGTCCTGGAAGTGGAGATTAGCCTGACCTGGGCAAAAAGGCTTGGTTGAGTCCCTTKAAAGATAGAKCTCTTCCTCAGTAGYAGCAARAGCTGACTTGTTAAACAGCAGGGGGCTAGAGGAAAGAGAAGACGAAGAATCGTGGACTAGGTCAGATTGAGGGAAAGGGCTAAAGAAGATCTGGAAAGAGAGAACTGTTTCTCAGATCCCCAACAAAGAGACAGGTGGGACCACTTGWCARAATTTKTTGGGTAACGGCCCTTGATTCCCGCCATGTGTTCCTTAGATCCCGGCTGGGGTCCCCGTCAAGAAAAGCTATAAATATCTCAGCCTCAAGGTTGAGAGAGGTAGGTCATTCTTCTAAGGCTTTCTTATTTTCTTCTTGGAAAACACCTCAAACGCTTACTGACTTAAGCATCGGAGAGGTTTCCACCGGAAAATCACCGGTGGTCCTTTCTAACCCTTGTTTGTGGTGCATATCAGGAAGGTATTAAAGGCTTCAGGCAGTCTTAATATTGGTCATTTTTTGGGGTGAAACAATTGGCGCCGTCTGTGGGAAGGCGATCAAGTTAAGACGTGAGATTTTTTGTTTATGGCTTCAGACGATTTACGACGGAACTTGGTGGGTGAGCTTGGTGGAACCCCTAGTTCCGCCGCGCCATGGGGGATGCCAAGAACGACAGATACGGCGGCGACGACGAGACCAGGAGAGACAGCGCCGTCAGCAGGGGCCGCGCCGGACGCTACGCCGCCTCCGCTCAGAAAATCCGGGCCAGCCACGGGTGGTTCATTCAATGAATCCTTCCTCCTGCAGCTCTCGGAGTTGATCGGCAAAGCCGTGGAAACGGCAGTAGAGAAGAAGTTCGCGGAGATGACAATGCCGCCATCCAACACACCACCAGCGCAGGCTGTTCCGTTGGCGGGAATGCAGTCATTCCGGGGGCAGCAGGCGGATAAGGCTCCCTTGCGTGATGGGAAGAGCACTTATCCACCTCTGACAGCGAAACTTCAGACCAAACTAATCCAGGTCTGGCTGAGCAGATGCAGAGTCTGCAAAAAAGGAAGTAAGAGAGTTTAAGAGAAAAATGGTGACAGGTGGGATGACCACAGCAAGAAGGGGCACACCATTTACTGAGGAAGTCATGCGAGATGATGTGCCAGCTTCATATCGCTCCCTTGGCTTTGAGTACAATGGAACCACGGACCCGTGGGATCACCTCAGTCGCTTTGAGATTGCAGCAGCCCTGCACAAATTTTCGGACGCTGTCATGTGTCGGGTCTTTCCGATGACTTTCACTAAATCAGCGCAGCTCTGGTTTAGTCAACTGCCGCCGAGGTCTATCAACAATTTCGATGAGTTCAGCTCAGCCTTTCTACACCAGTTCACAAGCTGCAGGAAATACCAGAAAATGCCACTGAAACTTTTTAGTCTCAAGCAAAAGGAGAGCGAGAGCCTCCGTGCTTATATCAACAGGTTTACAACTGCCAAATTAGAAGTGCCTTCTGCATCTGAAGAGCTGTTGATAAATGCTCTGGCGCAAGGTTTGAGACGAGGGGATTTCTTTTAGTCACTGGTGGTGAAGCCAGACATGAAATTTGGGGAGCTCTTGGAAAGAGCGGAAAAATATATCCATCTGGAAGAAGCTCTGAAGCTCAAAGATGAAGGGGAGAAGAGGAGAGAGAAGTACGACAGGGATGACAGGGTAGCGGCAAAAAAGCCCAGACCAGAATTGTCAATGGGTAGATCTCGATTTGATAAATATACTCCTCTGGTAACACCTCCGGGCGAAATTTTGCAAGCAATAGAGCGTGACCCAGAGCTCAAGTGGCCCAAAACTTACTCGCAGAAGCCAAGAAAAGAAAGGTCGGATCGCTTTTGTCGTTTCCATAATGAATACGGACATAACACAGATGAATGCACGAATTTAAAGGACGAACTAGAAAGAATGGTCCAGGCGGGGCATTTGATAAAGTATATTCGGATAAGGAGAGAGGAAGCTAGATTTGGTAAAAAGAATTACGATCGGACCCTGACAAATAGGAGCAGCCAAGATAGGATGCGTACTGAGGCGAAAAGATCTGATCAGACCCAGGTCGTTCATGGAGAAATCCAGATGATTATCGGAGGAGATTTTGAGGAGCACTCTAAGCGGACACAACACAATTATGTCAGGGCTGCAAAAGATCTGGTTCGAAAATCACGTGACGTAGGACAAATGACTTCTACCCCCAACATCTGCTTTGGGTCAGAAGATGGCGATGGTATTTTGGCCCCTCATATGGATGCTCTGGTTATAACTGCAACCATTGCCAATTACAATGTCCATAGGATTTTCGTAGACACTGGAAGCTCTGCTGATATCTTGTTCTATGACTGCTTTAGGCAGTTGAGGTTGGACGTTGAAATGGAAGAGGTCACCACCACCTTAGTGGGGTTTGCAGGAGGAGCACTAAAATCCTTAGGAGCAGTAAGACTACTCGTGACGTTAGGAGAAGAGCCATACAGGGTGACAAAAACAGTGCGCTTCTTGGTAGTGGATGCACCTTCTTCTTATAACGTCATGCTGGGGCGACCATCTTTGAGCCAATTTCAGGCCGTTATATCCGTCTTCCATATGAAGATGAAATTTCCAACGGAGGATGGAGCAGGAGAAGTTAGGGGTGATCAGTATGCTTCACGACGGACTTACATAGAATGTGTTAGGAGGAAGGAGGAGGAAGAGAGGCAGGGCAAAAGAGCCAGGATAGAACTGCCAGGGACAGACTTGGCTAATAGAGAGGAAGGTCTGATGATGGTTGAGGTAGTGCCGGGAGATGGGAGTCGGGTCCTCCGAGTAGGGACAACCCTCAGTCTGGAAACTTTGACAGAGCTAGTCGCATTATTAAGGAGTAGCGCGGATGTATTTGCCTGGGCTCCAGAAGATCTGGTAGGAATCGACCCAAAAGTAATAGAACATCACCTTAACATCAGCTTAGATGCCAAGCCAGTAAAGCAAAAGAAACGTAACTTTGGCCCTGAGAAGGAAGCTGTCATAGAAGTCGAGGTGGAGAAACTGTTGAAAGCTAAACACATCCAAGAAATACAATTTCCTGAATGGCTTTCTAACGCTGTCTTGGTTCCAAAAACTCAGGAGGACTGGCGCATGTGTATTGACTTTAGGGATCTCAATCGCGCTTGCCCGAAAGATCACTATCCCTTACCCAGGATCGATCAGCTCGTCGATTCCACTGCCGGGTGTGAACTTTTGAGTATGATGGATGCGTCTCAGGGATATCATCAAATCAGGCTGGCTAGGGACGATTGGAAGCGGGTCAGTTTCATTACCCCGAAGGGGACATATTGCTATGTCGTGATGCCCTTCGGCTTGAAAAACGCAGGAGCCACCTATCAGTGTTTGGTTGACAAGATGTTTAAAAGTCAGCTTGGGCGGAACATGGAAGTTTACGTGGATGATATGTTGGTCAAAAGTGTGAAAGCAACATCACATATAGAAGACCTGCGGGAAACCTTTGATACTCTACGATGATATAGGATGAAGCTTAATCCTAAGAAGTGCGCTTTCGGTGTCAGATCTGGCAAATTCTTAGGCTACATGGTCACGGAAAAGGGTATCGAGGCAAATCCCGAGAAAGTCAGAGCGATTATGGACATGCGAGCGCCTAAGAATGTGAAAGAGATGCAATGTTTAGCAGGGCGTATTAATGCGTTAAGTAGATTCTTGTCCAGGTCTGCAGAGAGGAGCTTACCATTCTTCCAAGCTCTAAGGAAAAAAGMAAGATTTCAGTGGAAYGATGAGTGTGAGGAAGCATTTGTCGCATTAAAGGAGCATTTGGCTAGTATGACCTTGCTAACAAAACCTGTCCTGGGAGAACCCCTCATTCTGTACTTATCGGTAGGACAGCAGGCAGTCAGCTCTGTCTTACTGCGAGAGGAAGGGAAGATTCAGAADCCAGTCTATTACTRGAGCAAGGTCTTACATGATGCYGAAGCAAGRTATGTAGARGTAGAACGAGYAGTGCTGGCCCTTGTGGGAACGGCCCGGAAATTACGTCCATATTTCCTGTCGCATGCTATAATTGTGCGAACAAATTTGCCTTTGAAGGCAGTCATGGATAAGCCGGAAGCATCAGGTAGACTGGTTAAATGGATAATCGAGCTAAGTGAATTCGATATTAGCTTTGAAGCCAGGACAGCGATTAAAGCTCAGGCCTTAGCGGATTTCATGCAAGAAATGACTGGTCTCCCCGAAGAATTAGAAAGGTGGACAATTTTTACGGATGGCTCTGTCTGCAATCAGGGCTCCGGAGCGGGAATTGTCCTGATCAATCCAGAGGGGGTGTCTACCGAGTTTGCTATCCGATTGAATACAACACTCTCCAACAATGCGATGGAGTATGAAGCCCTGTTAAGAGGTGTCCAGATGGCGAAAGACCTGGGTGCGGATCACATATCTGCCAAGATTGATTCTCAACTCGTGTGTAAGCAAATTAGCGGAGATTTTGAGACGAGAGAAGAACACATGCAGAGATACTTGGCTAAATTTAAAGAGCTAGCTAAAGGTATGAAAGAGTTAATTGTTGTTCAGATTCCCAGAGAAGAAAATGGCCGTGCAGACTTCTTAGCCAAAATAGCAAGTTCAGTCGCGGATTATTCCGAGCGAACGATCACCTTATTAAAGGCAGAGGAGGAGTTCGGAGTTGAGCAGATCTGTACTATTGCCGAGGAGGACGATTGGCGTTCCCCTATAAAAAGATACCTTGAAAAGAACGTCTTGCCGGGGGAAAAGAGAGAAGCGGCGAAGATACGGAGCAGGTCTGCTCGATTCTGCCTGATCAAGGGAGAGTTGTTCAGGAGAGGATTTGGTCAGCCTCTTTTGAGATGCTTATCCCAAGAAGAAGGAAGGCTGGTGTTAAGAGAGATACACGAGGGTTGTTGTGGCAACCATATGGGGGCCAGAGCTCTGGCCAGTAAAGTATTAAGAGCTGGTTATTTCTGGCCTTCCCTGAGAAAGGWRGCTGACGACTTCGTTARAAAATGTGAAAAGTKCCAGAAAATGGCCCCACTAATCCACCAACCGGCGGAAGAGCTCATGGTGATGAGTTCCCCCTGTCCCTTCGCAAAGTGGGGTATTGATCTGGTTGGTCCGTTCCCGATGGCCCCAGCTCAGAAAAGATTTTTAATCGTGGCTATTGACTACTTCAGCAAGTGGGTGGAGGCCGAGGCTCTCGCTAGAATAACAGAGGAAGCTGTAATGAGTTTCATTTGGAAGAATGTGGTCTGTYGYTTCGGTATACCGAGAATAATGGTGTCAGACAATGGGACCCAATTTGCAGGAGCCAAGATAAAGGCTTGGTGTGCCAAGATGAACATTCAGCAACGCTTCAYGGCCGTATATCACCCACAGKCGAATGGTCAGGTTGAAGTAACTAACCGCATTTTAATTCAAGGAATCAAGTCGCGACTAGACAGGTCTGGAGGAAAGTGGGTGGAAGAGCTGAGCTCCGTGTTATGGGCATACCGTACGAATCCGAAAGAAAGTACGGGTGAAACCCCTTTTAGCTTGGTGTACGGTATGGATGCCGTAGTGCCCGCAGAGGTCAGCCTTAAAACTCATCGGATCCAGAATTTTAATGAAGAACAGAATGAGTTGTTAAGGCAGGATGCTTTAGACCTGATTGAGGAGAAAAGAGAACAGGCTGCGTTACGAATGGAGCATATCAAAGGAAGGGTAAAAGTAGCGTATGATAAAACTGTGGCCAAGCGACAATTCCGAGTAGGGGATCTGGTCTTTTACGACGGTCTGATCTAGGGCAAGCTAAAGGAAAGTTGGAAGGGTCTTGGCGAGGACCGGTAAAAGTTACCCAGATCTTGCCTGGTGGCGCGTACAGGCTGGAAGAGCTGGATGGCACGACACTACCCCGCACTTGGAACATTGCCAATTTAAGAAAATTTTACACTTAATTGTAATGACTTTATGTTTGTGTAGGTTGAGTAGATTTACAGTTGAAATTATGGTTCATAACAGGAAGAAAGCAATGAGACACATTCAGATTATTAACGAAAGCACTTATTAATTAAAAGAACTCCCAGCAGAAAATACAAAAGCAAACATTCTCACAAGAATATCCGCAGTCATAAGGGCACAAATTACAATCATCAGGAACAGCGAAAACACAGCCTTAGGATGGGGGTGTAGAATCGAGAAGTTGACGAAGCCGCTTAATCTCGTCCTCGTGTTCCAAAAGCTGAGCACGAAATCGGTCTGACACCTCCACCGCGATGTCCCAATCAACATGCAGCTCCGCATTCTCCCTCTTCAAGCCAGCAATGATCATTCCAAGGCGTTGTCGTTCATTACGGAATTCCGATTTTTTCTCAGCCAATTTCTCCGTGAGATCTTGTAGATAAATCCTGCAATCTGGCAATTTCTGCCTTCAGACGACCTTTCTTCTGAAGTAGGCGGGTATGCTCCTCATGGGAAAAGACGTTGGGAGATGATGAGGATGCCATTAGGATAGGAAAAGAAGCTGGAGAAGGCGCCATTATATGTAAAGGCGGGAAATCATTTTGGCTCGACACGCTAAGGCGGGAAATCACTCGGACTTGGCGCGCAGAGAGCTTGGAAAAAGGCGGGAAACTAAATTGGAGTTTGGTGCGCAAAGAAAAGCCAGGATTGGCTAAGGACGGAGGTCCTACAATTTTCCTGACCTGATTGTCAGTTTAAGCCAGGATTGGCTAAGGACGGAGGTCCTACAATTT
>BMAC01000175.1:796321-807021 GCA_014905375.1 Phtheirospermum japonicum
ATTCTGATACGAACCAAACATTTTATGTGAATACTGACAAATAGATCCATTACTGAATACGAATACTAATTAATATATTAACAATATTTAGTATTGGTAATTTTAGTGTATTTGTTAGCACCTGAAAAAGTATGTTTTTAAAATTTTTTACTACTTTCTTGTAGCATCCATTCTAGAAAATTATAATTTTCAGAAGGTATCCTTTATAAACCTGTATTCTGATACGAACCAAACATTTTATGTGAATACTGACAAATAGATCCATTACTGAATACGAATACTAATTAATATATTAACAATATTTAGTATTGGTAATTTTAGTGTATTTGTTAGCACCTGAAAAAGTATGTTTTTAAAATTTTTTACTACTTTCTTGTAGCATCCATTCTAGAAAATTATAATTTTCAGAAGGTATCCTTTATAAACCTGTCTGCATAACTTTGTGTTATTTTAGTCGATGTTGTTAACYAGTGTTGTTAACATTGATTAACAACATCGTAAATATGATCCTTATTTTGAAAACCATAGACCTTCTAATTTAACACGTATCATAATTCATTTGTGAAATATTCAAATGCACTAACTCGGATGATGTTCACTTGGATAGCTCCAAAGCAAATCCTTCCGGACCCAAATCTGATGTCAAGATGTCACCATCCATGCATGACGAAATACAAGAGAACTTTAATTTAATTTTATTTTATTTCTTCTCCTTTTTCCTTTTATTGTTTGTGAGCTTTTTAAAAGAAGAAATGAGATTCCTTCATTTACTAAGTTACGGACAAAGGCTCGCATTCAGATATAATACTCAAAACTTTACCCTTGTTTCACTCGCACACCACAAAATGCAATGAAAACCATAACTATAATGTGATAAGCAAAAAGAAAATTGAAAAAAATCAAACCAAATGAAGATGGAAATAAAAGTACCTCTTCGGTTGTCAAAGCGTGATATTTAATTAGCAGACTTTCAGGATCCTTTTATAGAAGCAACCAAACCAAGGATATCAAGAGGAGATTCAGGCCAAATAAAGTCGACCGCAGAGCATAATTTCCTCAATGTTGCGTCTCCATCCTCGCACCTGCAAAGATAATAACCACCTTAATACTTGAAAACAATAAATTCATATGCAACAAAAGAAATAGAACAATCAAATGGCATAGTAGCAAAATCTGATATTATTTAATTCGCACAGGGGAGTATATTACAAAGAGATTTTGAAGCAAAATTGAGATGACAACTAAACAATTAGTAAGGTGCCAGATTACCTTTGGAGCTTCTCTTATTCCCTGGAATAAATGCTCTATATCAAGAAGACGAGGATCGATCTTTCCAGGCACCCTGTACTTCAAACCCAAAAGATATATTTTGGCAGATGCTGATCGACTGGCTAGTGTTTTGTCCACTTCAACTTTCTCAAATAGCTGCACGACAAGTTACGACTCAAAGAATGTCTAATTATCATATATAAATCTTTTTAATGGGAATGATTTATTATTTATTACTTGTCTAAGACAAAAGAGAACAGCTTTATAATCTTGAGACCTGAGAACTTATGGAAAACAAGACAGAGGAAAATTAATAAGTATCCACCTTATTAAAATATAACACAGAAGCATAAATGATCTGACTAGAAACTTTCGGCATAATTTATTAAAAAAATCCTAGTTTCATAACTCAATATCTTTTAATGTAAATACACATTACACAAAATTGCATGAAAGAAAAGAAAGAAATTTAAGGAATACATCTCATATTTCAACACTACAACATTTACTTTGTATTTCCCCATAAGAAAATTCAGAAAAAAACATGTATAACTAACTCATCGTTAAACTAGAATAACTAGTAATATCAAAAGTTTTTCCAATTCTGTTCAGATAAACTCCAAACAAGCAAAAAAGACCAGTACGAAATATTCTAGTTCAAGTTGCTAACACAATTCTCAATCTCTTTATGGGTGTCACTGGCTCCAGAAGTCCCAAGCAGAAAAGAGCTAAACTTTATAGCTCCATATAACAGTATGTGTTAAAGGGCTTTGTTCTTTCTTTACAATAAGTCAGTTACTGTTTGGAGTAAAGAATTAGAGCAACCCATGTAACTACAAGGATGAAAAATTAAACACAACCCATTATGTACTTTCTCCTTGCGGCTGTCTGGCTGAGTATGCAAATCTATTAAAATGGTGCTTTCTGGTAGAGTCTCGAGCTTCGTCTTAAAGGTTCCATAGACTTCACCATCTCCTCCCATCTTATGTCCATTTGGCTAAATTATTAGTCTCTTGTACAAGTGAAAAGATAAAAATACCATTAATATTAGTATGCGTATGGTGACTTATTAACTAGTAACTTCAAATAATTAAAACATGTAACGAACTTTCATTTCCAAATGGGGTTGTGACTGCAAAGAAGAATGACTTTGCTGCCTTCTTTATGAATTTTCAAATTTTGTTTTGGTACAAACAAAATTATACCAAAACCAACCTGCATCATCCTAAAATAATTTATAGCAAGCTTTAATCCATAATCATTAAAAAGAAAAAATGAAAGAAAAAAAGCTAAACAACTCCACATTCATCAGATATGAAGTATTTCCACAGTATCATGAGTATGATGTTACAAATAAGGAAAAGAAGCTACATATCAAGAATAAGTATATTAAATATTGGTATACACTAACAAAGATATCTATAAATGTTAAGTGCAACAAACTTTGGAGCCAGGGCAATTAAATAGGGTCACCAATCACCATACATTGGGTATAAACTTACAGTGGAATCTACATTAATGATCACACTAAGTTTTTTACCTCCTTGCAAAATAAAAGGGTGAAAGTTGTCACCAACTGAGATAATTTTTGCAGCCACAAAATGAAAAATTGCAATAATCCGTTGGTGAAGATAAATCATAAAACATAGAAGCATTTATCAGATTTAAATCTAGCCTATTTTGAAAAGGTTTGAGTGAATTACCCTACTTGTCGGCTTTTCGAAAAACAAATTCCTGATAATTGCATGTCGAAAATCAGCGGAGGCACATGAACATTCCAGTAAAGAAAAGATTTCCCAACAGTGGCCTGTAGAAATTGCTTTGGTGCCTTCGGGCCGAAAACCAGGCCTTGAGCAGGCGCTGCAGGCTCAACGAGGTCAGAAAAGGCACTGACAGGTTCTCCACTTGCGTGGAATGGTCATTGACTAGAGCTTGGTGTTATCCGGCAGCCATGGAAGCAGCAGTCTTTTCTCTCTCCACGAAACAAAGTTGAACGACCACTGTAGACTTTCTGGACGATCTAGAATGTCTGTTTTAGAATGTGTCTTATACTAGCGATAATTAATTTTTCTGAAAAAAAAAAAAAAAAACTCATTAAATCATGATCAAGTTTCCTCCATGTAAATATATCTATTTCAAAAGAATCAGTATGCTAAATCTACAACATTAAATTGACCAAATTTGGTATTTATAAATAATTGAACAATCATTTTCTACTTAACAAACCAAAAGTTACCAATAATAAAAAAACTAGTTTTATAAATGACAATTGGCGTGCACTTTGACAGCAGTCGTCACAAATTTCACGTAAACGCTGACACTAATTCAACTTCAGTCAGCAATGTCATATCATTGAATGTAAGTATATGACCATAATTGTTTCCACAAAAGGAAAGAAAGATCTAACAGAAATGCCTGCCTCGCCTTTTCTGCTTGACTTTTTTAAAATTTCCCGCTTATCGAGCTAGCAGGATTAATTTTTTAAGCTACTGAGTGGTGGGTTTAGCGAAATACATACAATAGTAGACACTTTGAACCATTTTCATAACCACAAAGACCATTCAAGCAATTAATATTCCTTTACGCAACGACTCGGAAGAAAAAGTATCCACATATATCACATCGGTTTGATACATGTCTTTGCTCCAGCTATAAGACATGCTTCTGTCACTGTAAATATTGTAAACTGTAAGAACTACACCTTTTAGCCTAGAAATATGAAGTAGTAACTGTCTTGGGTTGATCCATTCCAAGACAAATAGCTTCACATATTGAAGATTTTCTATTGTTTCACCCGATTCTTAAAAAATAGAATTTATTCAAAGAGTACAAAAAATGAGAAGAAACAAATATAAGAAAGTGCAATAATGTTTACCTTGAAAGAGGCGTCATTATTGTCTAAGTTTGACGAACCAATTTCATGAAAAGAATATAAATCCCTTTTAGAACGCCTTTTTGCATCATCCAGTGCAAAGTAATACCATTCTTTATCTGACATTTCGCCATCACTGTCCTCACACGGTGCCATCTTGTAATAACCCAAATTTTCTTAAATTGATGTTTTATGAACACTATGATAACCCCTACAAAGCCAAAAACAACATGAAATAAAAGAACTCGTGTAAAAAAAAAAAAAATCATGGTATTATCCAATAGGACAATTTCTAGCAATAGGACACCAAAGTATAAGGAAAATTACTATTTTAGTTCATTATATTGTTCACTTTAAAAAAAAAAAAGAAAAATCATGGTATTGTCCTATCAAAACATCTACATGTAATTGATAAAATTATCAAAAAGGTACAAAATTATCCCAATAGGGCATTTTTCTGACACGGCATGATTCAATATTTTCTTATCATTTTTCTTTAATTTTAAATATTAAATTGAAAACAAAAATTATCATTATATTGGTCACATACCAAAAAAAGTATGTAACATTACCCATCGTTAAACCACATCTGCTAAGTTGGTCAAATCATAAAAAAATGTCCAAAATTGATTAAGGCATTTTTCTGATGAGGCGTGGTTCTACATTTTCTTCTTCTTATTTTTTAAAACTTTAACATTAAATCGAATACAAAAACCTGTTTTGCCCTCCATGTTTTCCCTTGAATCAAATTAATAAAATTTGAATGAATAATTTTTTTTAATAAAAATCACTGATCAATATAAACATATAAGTTTTTTAAAAAAAATTATTAAATAAATACAAAAATGTATATGATTTGTTTTATTATTAATAAATTCTAATTAATAAGAAATTAGTAAAATCAGAAATAAATATAAAAACATAAAATGAATCTTAAAAAATTATAAAAAATATAGATATTTGTATGAAAAAAAAATATTTTTTTTCATATAAAAACTTATATTTATTTTATAATTTTTTTGATTTATTTTATATTTTTATATTTAGGGTCAAATCACAGCCACTCATTAGATTTAGATCTGGTGAATTTAAATTATTTGAAGATTTGTTAACTAATGAACACATAACATTATACATCCTTAAAGTTTGCATCAATAAACCTCTAAATGTGCAATAATTTCTTTTAAAATGTGCAGTGATATTATTGGAGATGAGTTTAGTCTAAATAAAGTATGTAATTGAGGGTCGTGATTCATCTAATTGTGCATCAACTGACTTCTAAATGTGCATTAACAAACATCTAAATGTGCATATTTTAAAAAAAAAATGTATATTTCATTTGTTTTCAATATTAAATTTGAATTTTGTAGGACAAAATTGTATGTGTTTGTTTAGTAGGATATAAGGAATAATATGATTCGATTTATTTCAAAAATATTTGTATTTCTTAAAAATTATAAAGATATTTTAATGGAAGATGTATATTAATGGAGGAGAGAAAGAGAGAGACTTTATATTCATTTAACAATGTTATCGCTCATTTAAAACTCAATTGATGCACATTTAGAGATCAATTGATACACATTTGGACATTTGAAAAAGATTTAGATATTTTTTTCTTCCTCTAAATTAATATCCATTGGATCTAACTTATTGGATAATTGAGATTTAGCCTTAGAGACTCATTTTAAGAAGTGGACTCATTAAATCCACTACCTATAATTATATATAATACTATGTGCATCTTACGTGTATCTGCTATAAGATAAGATATGCTTGGAATCATAATTGGAATATATGATGATTTCAATTCCATATATAAATCCTTACCTTATTGAGAAAAATCTATGTAATCTCAGTGTGAACGGCTTGTGCAGTCGACAATAATATTAAGAAAAAGAAAATTAGATTTAATATTAAGAAGAAAGAAAATTTGTTATAAACTAGTGAGAAAATAGATAAAGTATACAAAAAATGAATTCTCATATATGATTTCATTATAACTGAAACCCTATTTATAGGGAAACTTCCAATAATTTAATCATAATTACATAAAGGGGCAAAATAGTCATTCACACTATCAATGATAAATACATTTACTATGCATGAATAGTAAAGTGGTTGGGAATTTATAACACTCCCTCTTAAATGACGATTTACATAAATATCTCATGAACTAGTTGAAGAAAAACCCAATGAGCAAACAAAAAACTTCTAAATTGTTCGTAGTAGAGCTTGTGTCTATAACATAATGTTGTACCATGAAGTTGCTAGGAAGAATATGTGGAACAAGAACTGAGCAATGTGGAAGTATAAAGTCGTTCACCCTCATATTGATCATTCTTGCAGGAGTAATCATGTGTTGCCTCATTAAAACCTTGTCAAGAAACCCTGTTGGAAAAAACTTGATCAAAGGAAAAGAGTACAATACTACTCCATCTTATTTCATACCTTTGAGGAACTGTACTAATTTCATCTTTAGTCCTCATCATATCATGAATATGCCTCGTTAAAATCCTATTAGGAAAAACCCGATGGAAAAAATCCCAATGAAGGAAAAATAGTACATTATCCATGTTAATATACGCCTTTAAGTTACCTCATTAAAATCCTTGCTATGAAACCCAATGGGACAAAATCTCAGTCAAGGGAAAAAGAGTGTAACGTATTTTATAAGTATGCTTCTGGAATTTCAAAATCCTTCCGGGATTTGTACGAGTATATCATATAGAAATATTTTTCATTTAGTTTATTATGAATAAGGATTTTCAGATATCTCGTATTCATCACATAAGATAGTAGTGTATCATATTCATTACTTACATACAATTGATACATTCAAACCCATATCAAAATATGTCATGTAGCTTTTATATCTGTTGTGATCAGATTGCCTCATTAAAAACCTTGTCTGAAAAAACCCTTTGGGATAAAAATCACAACTAAGGAAATGAGTACAACGTATGAATTTATTTCACAATAATACCATTATTTTAAGTCATTGCATGTATTAGTAATATAATTGAAACCTCTTTAGGAGTTCTAGTCTCACTTTTCATCAAGCCCACACATTACTACTTTCATTATAAGGGCATATATATCAACATCAATATTTCTCGATGGATTTTAATATCCTATCAATAATCATTCGCGGCGTTATAGTGTGTCGACACCTTTCAATTTCATATCATTCCCCATAACGACATAATTTATCTAGATATCTTGTAACCAATAATCTCCAAGGATTTATACATTATTATTATGTCTATATACTCTTTGAAAGTATATGCCTCATATACCATTCATTTAATATTTATATTTGGGGAAGTATTCAACGATTATGACGTTGTTTGATTTATTTAAGCATGTGTAATTAGTATATAAGATCATTATCAATATTTCTTATATCTTTTATCTTACAAGTTCTTACTTCGATTGTGAGGATATAAAATTCTGTACTTCATAATTATTTCTAGGGGTGCGCAAAAATAGCCCGGAACGGACCGGAAAAACCCCGACCGGTGATAATCCGATCCGGTCTACGGTCCATAAAAATAGGACTTTCCGAGTTTCGGTCCGGTCCGGTCCAAACCCTTAATTATCTGGTCCGGACCGAAATTGGACCGATTTTCCTTTTTTTTTATTCATTTGTTACTTTTAAAGAAAAAATATTTTTAGTTGTTTATATTGTCCATATAAATTAAGAGGATGAGTTGTTTGTAATTTTATACTATAATATAATTGATTGTTTACGATATAATTAAATGTATAGCGTGTGTAATGTTATGTACTATTGTTTATAATTATATTATAACATTAATAGTAATACTAAAAAATATGTTTGCTACCATTTACTGTTAGATTATATTAATTTGATTCCTACCATAATTTTTAAAATCAAATTACATAAAACTAGTTTGTTAAAAATAAATAAAAAATCAAAAAAAAATTAAAAACCGGTCCAAACCAGTTTTGACCGGACCGAACCGTAATTGGACCAGAATTTCCGATCCCGATCCAATCTGGTCTCCAATCCAAGGGTTTCTAAAATATCGGTCTACCGGTCCGGACCGGGATCGTAAATTTTGGTCTGGTCCGGTTCGGACCGGTTGCACACCCCTAATTATTTCCAACTATCAATACACCCCTCATGCTGAGAAAAATCTGAAACCAAGCTCATACAGCTGCCATGACATTAATTATATATATTACAATAATTTAATTACAGTAAGAGAGTTCATGTTATTTTGCACTATGTTCTCGATATTAAGAGTGAGCTACAGGGCTTTTAATAGTTTATCAATTGATATCCCACTTGTATGTGCATATCCGATCATTCCATGATCTATTCAAGTTATTGGGATATATTACTAGTTTTATCATTTGATATGGAAACTGTGCTTATACTATATGCAAATCACCTCGTAAACTTTCAATTACGAGTCATATACTCATGTGGCTATCTAGTGGATCCATAAGATCTAGTAGCACACATGGAGGGAGAGTGGGCCCATATATTTATCTCACTGATCGAAGAATTCTTATCACTCTAAGAAATCTTCTCCGCAATAGTACGGAGTCGATTGTAGAGCGGTAAGTTTTCCCGAGTTGTGTCTCTCGAGGATAGATATAATCGGCGGTCGGTGTATTTAGTCACTCTCTTGTTAAGCTAAATTACACTAATCTAAACTAAGAAAGCATTAAGTCATTGGTTTGATTTGAATTTTGAATTTAAAAGAAGACTTTAATGAAAATTAGGATTTAGGGTGCTCGGTTCGTCTCTACGACTAATCGGTTTTTACCGAGCACTTAATCCGCGATTCGGGGTTGTCAATCCCAAATTGTCGACCAAGTATCGGGGTCGTCAATCCCAAGCCTCAACAAAATCCGATTAATGGTTCAAAACGAACCTAAACCCTAAACCTGTAACTACTAAACTAATTCCATCAATACAAATTAAAGCTTGTTTCAAAGTAATTAATTAATGACATTGATTAAACCATTAAAATTTACTAAACTAAGAAGGCTTGCACATTGAAGGGGAAATTGGAGGGAATTCAAAAGTTTTGAAATTGAAAATAGTCAAAAGCATTAAATTGAAAGAATGTCAAATTTACCAAATAGGAAAGCTACTTATAACTTTCAAGGCTCCAATGTTTGTTTGAACAAAAAGGGTAAAAAGTCTCAACATGCAAGCTTCAATGGAGATTTTTGCAACAAGAAGAATGACAAGCTATGAAATGAAAATGAGATAATTGAAATGCAAAGAACAACAATAGAAGCTTAGATTTAATAACCAACACACAACAATAACAATTAATCAATAACAATACAAAAGAGAAAGAAAGAGTACTACCAAATTGCATTCCAACAAAAGCTTCAAAATCTAGCTACAACCTTCAAAGTCTTCAACACAACTTCAACAAAACAAGAACAACAAATGAAGGAGGTGTCACCCTCTCCCACATTTGCTAAGAACAACTAAACCTAACTAAACTAACTACTTAAGCTAAACTAAACTACATAAGCTAAGAATTAAGTTAGGGATTTAAATTGCAAGAGAAAGGAAATGCTTGGAGGAGATGGAACTAGGTCCAAAACCACCAAGGAGAGGTTGTTCGATAAGGTTGGAGAGCTGGTCTTAAAAACGTCAAAAAGGACCAAAATCACGAGCTGGACTGCGTCTCAGTCGATCGACTGCTTCGCCCAAAATTCCCAACCTTACTGGACTCCAGTCGATTTGGGGAGGTCCAGTCGATCGACTGGCTTGGCTGCTCCGGCTCGATTTTCTCGTTTCGCTCTCAACGTCCGCCGGTTATCGCTCCTCGTTCACGCTGTGTTTTTTGCTTTGCCCATTCCAATCCGAGTCGAGTGGGGTGCTCCGAGCGTGCGCGGGACCGCTTGGTCATCCTACGGCCAAAAATACGAAAAAGGGTAAAAATGTACGAAAAACTACTAAAAATTGCACAAAAGTTATAAAAACCTAAAACTAACAAGATAGGCCAAAACGACTCTCAAAACCCGTAAATGCAAGCAAAACACACGCGAATGCGACACAAAAATGTAACAAAAAGGTGTACAACAAAGTACAAATCAACCACCCCACACTTAGAATGATTGCTTGTCCTTAAGCAATACTAATCTAGAATTACAAAACTACCCCGAATAATCCTAAACTAATGCACAAAACCTAATTCGAGACGTCGTATACTACAATGCTTGTTAGCTTGGCTAAAAGGAAGACAATGATGCGTTGACAAATAAAGTTTAGATCGACTCCCGAAACCTAAAAGTACTAGGTTACCCTCCAAGTCGGTCCCCTCGTCCTTGCTCCGGCTAAGGTCTATCCACGGTCGAACCGTTAATCGGCTCCATACTAGCCCCAATCGTTTACAACTCTCTTTAACAAACAAAATCTAAAAACAAGGAGAAAGAGGAAACGTGCAAGAGTTTCACGTTTTATTACTTAATATCTACAAGGATTTATAACTTATCCTTGTTTTATTCATCATCATTTTTTTTTTCTTTTTCTTCTTTTTCGGATTTTTTTTATTTGGTT
>BMAC01000175.1:830783-845332 GCA_014905375.1 Phtheirospermum japonicum
TTTTTTTTTTTTTTTTTTTTATGGAAGATCATGTGTATGATTTTGGTATGAATTTATTTTATTGGTAGATTTTGTTAATAATTAGAATTTTTCTAATTAAAGTTTGTAAATTAGATTTATTCTAATTAATTGGTACGGTTTCAATTTTTGAATTTCAAACAGCAGACGTATCTGCACGCTGAACTCGTCCAGGTTCATGTCAGATAAAACTGACTGTTTGAACGCCATTGAGGTCGTCTTAATTGCCAGCTGCTGTAACCCTAATCTGAACCCCTATATAAGGGTGAGACTCCTGCATTCTCCAGCCACTTTCCATACGCATAAACACCTGAACATTTGGAACAGCAAATCATATTCTGCATTTCATTTTCAAGGCTCAGTTCATATTCTTTCAGTTCGCCGGAACCCTGATATTCACGGTGTTGTGATATTACGGGACGAAGTCGTTTCATCTTTGGAGACGAATAGCCAAAACCGAAGGGCACTACCGGGGCTATTTCGTCTTGCGGACAGAGCAGAGATTAAATCTCGACTCGACATTATTTATTTTCTGTTTTTTTTTTTTGATTTCTTTTTCTAGTTTTGTGCTCGTATTATTGTAACTATCCCAACAGATTTTGGCACACTTTTGTAATTTCAATTAGAAATAATTTAATTTTGATAAAAAATAATAATTTTTGTATGACTTATTTCTAGAATTCGCTTGATTACATGTTGAATAATAATAATAATTCAAATTTACAATATTTAATTTCCCATTATAACCAAAAATGCTTTCATTGAATTCATTTTAAGGGTTGAATATAATTACAAAATATTATAATAAATAAAAATACATAAATATTATCACTATAAATAAGTACCACCCTCATTTCGATTCCAAAACAAAAAATACAATTCTTTTTCCGATCGAATAGCTAAATTCTTCCTACAACCAGAAAAATTGATATTCTGCATAATAGCTCCACGGTTTAGCTTGACATTAATTCATCTAAAATATTTTATAAAATATGTTGGGATCATAGCTATAAAGGCACTGGGTGAAGTGGGCAGATCGCCTCAAGGAATGAGGGTAATGTTTGGGGTGATTTAGTTGGTTTGTTGAAATTGTAATCTATATATATATCTGATAAATATTTTTAAGTGTATTTTGACTATATATGAATTTTTGTGAACAAAAGAGAAAATGGCAAAGCCAGTTTTTCTTTTATTTTCTATATTTTGTTCTTTTTTTTTTTTTTATAATTAAATTATCATTGGTTAAGTTTATATAAATTAATTGATCATGATATGTTATATATGTGCTTACCTCAGTTTTTTTTTTGAAAATCAGAGGAATAAAACATTTTAAGGTGATTTTTGTAATATTAATTTCATTTTTTATTTTAATAGATATACTACTGTTTGATTCTCAATTATTGTTTTTAAGAGTTTTGTCGTGCTATGTCGTGATGATCATATTGTTTCATGTCATCTCAAGAAAGAGATGAAAAACCAACTGTAATATTTGGTGTAAATGACTAGAATTAAAGAATGTATATGTATGTCGTTAAAATTCACTGCTGTTTATGCACAATATGAGTTCGTTAAGTTATTTGCAATAGGAGTTTACAATTTATTCAAATTGTTACTTCTACATGACTTTGAGTTTAAGGTTCATGACTTAAAATCATTATCTTGCAATTTTTATATATTTGAATTAATTGTACATAACTTCTATGGTCTCAACTTATTTTTTTTTTATTGCCGGCTGGAGAATAACATGTGAATTTTGTGTACAACTAAGTATTTTATAATCTATAAACTATAAATCAACGAATAGTAATCTTTTTAAAAATAATGTTCAATGTTTTTATTAATAATATTATATATTTAAAAAATAATTAGATGGTTTAAATATATATTGCTCAACTCTAAATATATAATCACTTATTTAGCATTTTCTAAATAATTGAAAATCAATAATATTCAATTGTTACATAAGATTATAAATTAATAACTACATGTGCACATACCACGAGCTTGTAGCTCAAGTGGTATCGCTAACCCTTTATAAGGGTGTTGACAAGGGTTCGAACCCTAGACCTCTCAAGTTATTTGAGATTTATCTTCTACTTTCCAACCACTTGACCCAACTTATTAAAAAAAAATAACTACATGTGCACATACAAATCAAATTTCAGAGAAGACGTTTTTCACTTATTATTTTGTTTCACAATGATTATAAACAAGAGTCAAGGTTAAACTCTCTCCAATGTTGGTTTGTATTTGCCAAGACCAGTGTTCATCCATAAACTTGTTCAACTTTTGTATCTTGTTAAATCTAGGATCAACCGTGTATTAAGTTTGTTCTAATAGTCCTAAATATTACTACATAATCAATACATAATTTAAAATTTCAAAATCACATTGTTATCGCAAGAAATACCGCATATCTAATGCTTTTTTGAAAGTGTGTTTATAGTGAAAAAGAGAATGATCGTACACTCGTATGTATAGGTAGCTTGTGCCTTGTGAGGAATCTATGATGCTATGAAGTTATGATGCTCTTGGTCTTTTTTTTTTTAGCTTTATTCTTGACCAAGCACAATCATCATCTTCTAGTTGAAGTCTTGATTGCATAATCTTTTGAGGAGTGCATAAATGAAGTTGTTTCTTCTTCTTATTCTTTGATAATTTAAAAATTGTGAAAAAAATATATATTTGAAAATAATATTAATAAGGGGAAATTGTCAAATAGTACCTCATGTGGAGTTTCATTTGTTAATTAGTCTTTCATTCAATTTTAAGTCAAATAGTACCTACTTTTTGCCAAATAGTCCAAAATTGTGATATGAATATACCACAATACCCTTACTATTAAAATAAATAATAATAATAATAATAATAATAATAATTATTATAATAATAATAATAATAAAATGGGGCCACCTGCTGCCGCCACCTGCCGTCGGAAAATTTTCCGGCGAGATTTTTTCCCCCAGTAAATATAAAGTTAGTCGCCGGCCAGCCGGAAAATTTCCGTCCGACGGAATTTTTTTCCGATCACATTTTCTTTTCCTGATCATTTGAAAATACTTTCCGGCCATCGGAATATATTTCGGTTGCCGGAATTTATTTTCGACGTTTTTTTTTTCTGCCCAAAATTTCTTACTGTATGTCTGAATTTCTTACTACATGTCCATAGAGTCAGTGCAGTCATTTTTTTTTTCAACCCAGATATTTTTCTTACCGTATGTCTGYATTTTTTACTATATGTATGTATTTCTTACTATATGTGCAAACATTTTTTACTATATGTCCAAAAAATAATTCCAGTCACCGGAAATATTTCTTACTATATGTTCGAGTTTCTTACTATATGTAACATATTTTTTATTTAATATCCAAAAATTCATACTTGATGACAAAAAATATTTTACTTGATTGCAAAAGTTTCTTGCTTTGATGTGCAAATGTTGTTATGTATTTATTTTTACTTATTACACACTTTATTTTTTTTTCTTACTTATTACACACTTTTGTTTTGCCAAAAAAAATAGAAAAAAAAAATCTTACTTAATAGCAAATTATTATTATGTATTTTCTTATTTAATACAAATTATATATTATTTTATAGTAAAACTTCATACTTTATGTTCAAAAAATTAATAAAGTTTCTTACGTTATATCCTTTAAAATAAGAAAGTTTGTTATTTTATATTCAAAAAAGTAGGAAAAGTTCTTATTTTATAGTGAAATTTCTTACTTTATTTTCTAAAATAAATATATTTTTAATTTATGTTCAAAAATAAAAAGAAAAAATCTTACTTTATAATGAAAATCTCATATTTTATGTATGAAAAAGTAAGAAAATTTCTTATTAAAAATTTCTTACTTTACAGTTAGATTTGTAACTTTATATTTGTTGGGCAAAAAAAAAAAAAAAAATAAAAATTCTCGCCGGAAATTTTTTCGGCGGTCGGACGGGAGGTGGTGGTGTATTGTTTATTGATATTATTATTATTAGGGATAACCTTGTAATTGTATATTTATGGTTGGATTATTTGACATTTTGTATAATTAATCATAGCATTTGACAAAAATATTTTTTCATTTGACAATTGCCCCTATTAATAAAAATAAATTATACTTTTTCATTTGAGATGAGTAAAACAAATGTATTTCTTGGTAGGATGTAGCCAGTGATATCGTCTACACTTTAAAATGGTGTTCACTAGGACTAAATAAAATAATAATAAAAACTTGCTACACTCTCTCGGGTTCAAGTGGACCCCTAAATATAGACGTACCACATAAGCAAAATCTAATCCTGTTCAAAAGAAATTAATTAGTTTTTGCCTTTTTTTTTAATGGAGTTCTATAATAATCAAACAAACAACAAACTTTTGAAACTTGTAGAAAATCAAGCTCCATGTTCAACAATGGATGAAAGCAGAAAATGGGAAGATGAAATTTGATTTCTTATTATTGTAAAAGTGGTTAAAAGAGACTGCATGTGGGACCTATTTATAGAGTTTGCAGCTGATATGAAAAAACCCAGCTAATCTAAAATAATAGAAAGACTAAAATACCCCCGAGTTATCTTATTAGTTCCATGGACAAAAATTTCTGAAAATCCCAATAGCAACTGGTTTGGTGAAGAAGTCTGCAATATGCATGCAAAAGGAAATTTTCTTAGGAAGAAAATAGGCTGCTTTTCCTGACTAGGTTACAATCAATCTCCAAGTGTTTGGTTTTCCAATGAAAAATAAGGCTTTCAACTATGTAAATAGTTGCTTTGCAACTGTCATGTGATATGTTTGTTATGAAAATGGTTTAACTATTGTACATAATGTTTGTAATGTCAAGTCTGGTCAAGTTCAAGTAACGAAATCTCCCAATGAGTCTCTTGTGCTGTCATGTGCTATAAAACTCTCAGCTTCGTGATTTGAAAGTTTGAGACCATGTGGCAGAGGAGTAGGATCTGGTTTTCATAAATCCAACCAAGTATTTTTGATTATGATTTAAGTAAATTTCCTTCTAATCTCTAGCCATTTCCACTACCCCCAAGTAATACTTAGCCTCCCTTAAACCCTTGATAGTAAACATCTTATTCAAATAGAGCTCCAAAGCTTAAATATCCTCTAGATGTGAACATGTGACCAGTAATCATCAACATATATAACCAATAAGAAATGATCATGCATGGATTGCTGTAATCCAAAGGCAACGAGTTTACTGCAGAACTTAGTATCTATTCTCTTGAAGCTTGTTTGAGGCCATATAGACTTCTCTTCATATAACAAACTTGGCGTGGTAAAGCCCAAGAATATCCGGATCATATAACTATCTTCATTGAGGTGGCCATGCAAAAAGGCATTGTTGATGTCCAAATGATGAAGACACCAGCCTCTTGCTGCAGTAAGTGCTATCAAAAGTCTAACAATATCCATTTTAGCAACTAGTGAAAAACTATCCCAATAGTCAACTCCATGGACTTGATGATAACTCTTGGCAATCAACCTGGCCTTGTATCTTTCTATACTCTCATTAGGATTTAACTTTACCTTGTATACCCATTTATTACCAATGGCTTGTTTACCAGGTGGCAACAACACAAGCTCCCATGTTTGGTTCTCTTCCAGAGTCCTTAGCTCCTTCTACATTGCTTCGAACCATTGAGAATGATGACTAGACTAATTTTAAGATTTTGGTTTTTGGATAGTAGACAATTTTTCTAGGAAAGACACACATGTGAGGTGTATATGTTGTGATATATTATAAGGAAAAATTAGTAATATGATAAATTTCAGAGTAAACCTATGGAGTGAAACATTGAAGCTGCGTGACATGATTGATGACATAATCAAAATGCCAAGCAGATTTAGATGTAATTTTGATGCTTTTTCTAAGTGTAGGTTTTGTATGAGGTACTTGTGGTATGGAAGATGTAGATTATGTATTTGATTGCTAACTGGGATCAATGTAATCAACTATAGGTAGTGGTGCAAAGTTCGAGGGAGCATGGATAGATTGATAAGGATAAATGTCTTCAGCAAACTACACATCTATATAAATGAGAATATTCTGAGTTTCAAGATCAAAAGGTCTGTATCCTTTCTTTCCAGACACATTTCCCAAAAACACACATTGTGTGCTCTAGAAGTGAATTATGTTTATTTTGGCTCAGTGTTTGTGGCATAAGAAAGGCAGCCAAAAATCTGCAGGGACTTATAGTTAGGTAATTCTTCATAGAGCAGCTCCTAAGTAGGTTGTCATTTTAGAACTGAAGATGGAAATCTATTAACAATAAATGCTGAGATAAAGAGTAAAATGGTAAAAAAAATGAGATGATAAATTGGAGTGAAAAATAAGTGCCATGGCTATATTGAGAAGTTATTCGTGCCTCTCAACCACTCCATTTTGTTGAGGGGTGTAGTCACAGAAGGTTTAGTGTAATATTCCATTTTTAGTACATAATTCTTGAAAAGAGATGTTCAAGAATTTTGTGCCATTGTCACTCCTAAAGGTTTTAACCTTGATCCCGAATTGATTGGAGATCATGTTAACAAAGGAAAGGACTTGTGGAACCTCACGTTTTTGTTTTGATAAGTAGATCTAGGTGCCTTTACTATAATCATCTACAACTTAAAGAGGGTGAGTGAGACAAGGTGTATTATAAGGTCCCCACACATCTATGTGAACAATATCAAAGAGAGAATTAGCATGAGAATAACTTATAGGAAAAGATAATCTGGATTTCTTTGAATTATGACATATATCAAAAGATAACAGGGACTATTTATGATGAGCAGTACATAAAGTTTTCAAGAAATCTAAATGCTCCAAAACATGAGGAGAGGTATGACCAAGCCTTTTATGCCAAATATCAAAATTTGTTATTGAAACGACAAATGAACTAGGTTTACTGGTGAGTGTTTAATGGGTTTGAGGTGCTAATGTGTAGAGTTTTCCCACTGCCTTTACTATAACAAAAATGGTATCAGTCTTCAGGCCCTGCAACACAAATTGTGTAGGAGAGAAGACACATTTAAGTTGACTCTGCTGAGTTAACTGCCCTAACAACAAATTATATTTAAAATTTAGAACTAACAAGACATCAATGAGTGTGAGTTTATTTATGAGGCGTACTTGGTAAGTGTGAGTGACTATCTTTGTGGTGCCATCAAGTAAAACAAATAGTAAGATGAGGTGAGAGTTCAGTTATGTGAACCATTTGTCTAGAGTGAACACAATATATCTGCTAGAACCAGTGTCTAATATCCAACAACCTGCATCAAGATACTCAAATATAACATAAACATCAGCAGCGTAAAGTGATGTACCTCCAAAATTTTTAAAAGGAGCATGACTGTAGTTTGCATCTCCAGCTTTATAAGATCCTTGATTCACTTTTCCAGATAAAAACTTGATCATCTTCTACTGAATCAAGTTGGATATGTCCTGCAGAGGTTGGTTCTTATTTTTACCATCTAAAATTGCAATCTCTTCTCACTATACTCTGTATGTACATGATTAGCTACATTTCTCTCTGGAATCTCGTTCTTCTGATCTCTTGCTCCCTTACCAATCTGGATAGCCATGCAGCCTATAACAATTCTGCACGGTGTTTCCATTCTCATGACAGTGATCACATAATAGTTTTGCCTTTTCTTCTTTGCTAAGTCTTACAGTTCCTCTGCTTTTCCAGTTAGTATCGTCATAACCGCCTCTATTTAACACCCTTCTTCCAAAATTCCCCATATGACTAAAAGTATCAGTGTTATCTCTTATTTTTTGAAAATGTATTTTGAACACTCCTTTGTTTCTCAACTCTGTGAAACATGGAGTAAACCTTGTTAATTGTAGACAAAGTATCACTCAGCAGTATATGACTCCTCACACCTCCATAACTATCATTATGCCCCATGAGAAATTGTAACATCTTCATATTTATCTCAATTACCACCAGTTTTATCGACTAGATCCACAAATGCATGGTGGCATGGAAACCAAATACCCCTATTTTCCCACAAATGCTTTAACTTTGTAAAATAACCTGCTATAGTATCATTTCCTTATCTTATTGTAGCAATCTTTCTGTAATTGATAGAGAAGATGAACATCGCTCTCTCAGAACCTCTGTTCAATTTATTTGCATAACACTAAAGAGTAAAGTTTTGGTGGTTTGTAGTATAGATAAGGTTCGTGTGACTTGGTATTATCGGAAATCGATGCGATTGTATGAATCAATGGGTTTTTACCTTGAGAAATTAAAGGAAAAACTAAAATAAACAAAAGATTATGACTATAAACGACGATCTATGAATAACTATAAAAAGTAAAAGCAAGTATTTCGAATGCCTCATGCGTGTGCCATATTGAAATTGCAAGCAATAATCAAAATAAGCAATAAAAAGCAAAGAAACAATAAGGTACAAGCATGAAATCCTAAGGTACAACTATGCATACATGATCATGAAATCCTAAATAATGAAAATCAACGAAAATCGAAAGCACCATTAGAAAGAGCAATAAAAATTGACATGAAAGTTAAAAACTTTTCGAAAAATAACTAGAAACGAAGAGTAAATATAGGATTCAACATAAAATCATGCATGAAAAAAAAACCAAAATAAAGCATAGGAAATACTTAAAATAAAAACAATCAAGGACCCGATCTATGATCAAGGTGTGCCACTCACCTAAATTCTATAAACCGAATCACAAATCTAACAATAAATCCAAGAGTTAAGGCAAAATGTATAAATTGAAGAACAAGTTTGAAATTGAATAACAATGAAGAAAATTAAGAAAATCTTAATTGAATTAAGGAAAAGAATAACAAATTTGAATAAAATAACAATCCAAAATAATATTCAAGTGATTACTTGAATTCTTCTTGAGCTTACAAACCCAAGAAAATACTTGAAATTAAATTTAGGATCTAGAGAGAGGAATTAAACCCCAAACTCATGCAAGAGTTGGGAGGAGAGTGTATTCTTTTTATATAATGAGATATCTATCTATTTATACTAGGTTAAACTAGGGGTAAATGGGTCAATTAAACCTTAAAGGCTTGAATTTCTCATTTTTGATCCGAAATGACCTTGATATGCACTTGGCTCGACGTTTGTCGTGATTTGACTCGAGGTGGCTCGGGTGTTGGAGGAGTTTGGGCGTGGCTAGGCGGGCATGGTCAGGCGTGGCGCGCCTGCCTGGGTTGGCTAGGCAGGTGGCTGGGCGGGCGTGGGCGGCGTGTCTCGGCAGCTGTCGACCATGGATGCGCGCGGGCTTCGCAGGCATCGGCAGCTGGCGTGGGTTGGCGCTGCCGAGCGCGCGGGGTGTTTGCAGGCGGGACGGGCAGGTGTCGGCAGCTGACGCGCGCGGGCACTGGTCGCTGTCGGTAGGCTTCGGCGTGGGCGCGCAGGCTTGCGGCGCTGCGCGCGGGTCTTGTCGGGGCTGACGAGGTGTGCACGCACGGGCTGGGCGGCTTACCTTGGCTTGCGTCAACTCGCGCCAAGGTTCAGTTGGCGAGTCTTGGCGCAGCTCAGCACGTCTTGGCAACCATTCCAGAATATTTTGGCGTTTTGGAGCTAGTTTTTGGTGTAGATTTTGACGCATCTTGGCACGTCCTAGCATGCCCAGACTCGCTTTTGCTCGAGCCAAGGTTACACTACAAACAAATTCACCTTCATTTTTGCCTTCTTGTCAATACCTAGAAATAATCACACCCATCCACAAATTAATTGAACCCATTTAACCTAATCAAGTATAAAATCAAAACGAAACACGAAAAAACAATAAAATGAGAAAACAACCTAATAACCTAACGGAACTTGACTCAAAACCACTATAAATGACACTAAACCCTAATTAAGAATACGAGAAAAACAACACAATTACATGCAAAACAACCACCCCACACTTATCAGTTTTTTCATCCTTGAACAACGAAAAGAACCGAGAATGTACATGTAATGAACATTATGCAAAAAGAATAATCGTTGTACTTATCCTTATTAGAATGATAAAAGTATCAACATAAACTTGTTATCGCCAAGTATTGCTCATATTACTCTTTCTCAAATGATAACCAAATTGATGAATTCCTCACAAAGGGAATTTTGAGGGTGTTCGCTCAATTCACTCAAGTGTGTTTTATATGGGACATGTATACGCTCAAGTCGGACGATGCATGCATCTTGTCAAGATTTCACAAACCAGAAACTCAAAATTGCCTATTGTACACGACTAAACAAGAATTAAAAGAGGTCTTTATTTCGGGTTGTAATATTGGCTCTTTGGTAAGGTATGGGATATTTAGATATAGTGGCTAACTCACGATTAAACGTGATCAATAACACACGAAACCCTAACTTATAGAGTCAGAAGCTTATGATCGCTTCTTCCTTCCCCAAATTACCAAACTTTCATTCGAAACCCTTTCGTATACTCATACACTTTTCTAACTTTTATTTAACAACACTTAAAAGATTTTTGAATTCGCTTCTTTTTACTATACTTAGTTAAACATTAGGCTTTCTCTTAAACGCACGCTTTATCACTTTTCGTGATTTGTGTTGGAGTTTATTTATTGTTTTCCCTTTTTTAATTTTAATTTTTTATATATATTTAAGAAACTCCAAACCCGAAACCCACAATTGATTTTCCATACATTTCTAGTCAACTAACAACATACACTTTCGCCTCACAATTTATGAAGATATAAGAGCTAAAATCGAGCTCGACTAACAAGAAACGGGGCATAGGCTCAAGGGGGCTCATTTGGGATTTTTAAGTAGCTTATATATTTGAATATGACCGGAATAAGGGAGATATGTGTGCCTCGAGGTCATTTCCAAATTCAATCATGTACGAGCAAAATCAAGCCTCCTCAATGCAATTTCCATAAAAATACAAGCAAAATCGATAATTCACACAAGACTACTCACTAGTTTGCACTGGGTTTTGGTGACAAAATCAAAAGAGCTTTTAGAGCTTTGCAAGCTTTTCATGAGTAAATGTTGATTATATATATATAGGCGGGGTTTGGACGAAAAACAAAAATCCAACTCCTTACACAAGAGGGCATATACATGTAAAAACCCGACAAGTAAACTATTCAAACTTCGAAGCATGTAGTGATTGCTCAACAATGTAATAAACAGACACAAGACACAAAGATGACTCAACCATATAAATGCGCAATTAGTAAGCGTCACTTTGCCAAGGTTCGAGTTAATAAAGATAAATCATGGTTTGTGAAACCCGAACCCTAACCACCTATTCACCCCACACTTAGACTATGCAATGACCTTATTGCATTTTAATGAAAATCAAGTAAAATGAGGGTGAGATAGAATCTTCCTTAATCGAGGGAGTTTAGGTCGAGTTTGGTGGGGTCCACTTAAGCTTCCAAGCAATCCAAGCTTCCAAGTAAAATGACTAAAGTTTTTTTATGTCTTTTAAGTAGGTTCGGGTCATACTTTTGTAGTCTATCATTGTTATATTTGGCGATGAAGATGAGCTTTTCATTTGCACCATGTATTCGATTGGGGAAAAGTATGTTGTTCTTTTTAAGATTGTATTTTTTAAAAGATACGAATATATATATATATATATATATATATATATATATATATATATATATATATATATATATATTTATGTCTTTTAAGTAGGTTCGGGTCATACTTATGTAGTCTATCATTGTTATATTTGGCGATGAAGATGAGCTTTTCCTTTGCACTATGTATTCGATTGGGGAAAAGTATGTTGTTCTTTTTAAGATTGTATTTTTTAAAAGAGGGTCATTTCCAAATTCAATCATGTACGAGCAAAATCAAGCCTCCTCAATGCAATTTCCATAAAAATACAAGCAAAATCGATAATTCACACAAGACTACTCACTAGTTTGCACTGGGTTTTGGTGACAAAATCAAAAGAGCTTTTAGAGCTTTTGCAAGCTTTTCATGAGTAAATGTTGATTATATATATATAGGCGGGGTTTGGACGAAAAACAAAAATCCAACTCCTTACACAAGAGGGCATATACATGTAAAAACCCGACAAGTAAACTATTCAAACTTCGAAGCATGTAGTGATTGCTCAACAATGTAATAAACAGACACAAGACACAAAGATGACTCAACCATATAAATGCGCAATTAGTAAGCGTCACTTTGCCAAGGTTCGAGTTAATAAAGATAAATCATGGTTTGTGAAACCCGAACCCTAACCACCTATTCACCCCACACTTAGACTATGCAATGACCTTATTGCATTTTAATGAAAATCAAGTAAAATGAGGGTGAGATAGAATCTTCCTTAATCGAGGGAGTTTAGGTCGAGTTTGGTGGGGTCCACTTAAGCTTCCAAGCAATCCAAGCTTCCAAGTAAAATGACTAAAGTTTTTTTATGTCTTTTAAGTAGGTTCGGGTCATACTTTTGTAGTCTATCATTGTTATATTTGGCGATGAAGATGAGCTTTTCATTTGCACCATGTATTCGATTGGGGAAAAGTATGTTGTTCTTTTTAAGATTGTATTTTTTAAAAGATACGAATATATATATATATATATATATATATATATATATATATATATATATATATATATATATATATATATTTATGTCTTTTAAGTAGGTTCGGGTCATAACTTATGTAGTCTATCATTGTTATATTTGGCGATGAAGATGAGCTTTTCCTTTGCACTATGTATTCGATTGGGGAAAAGTATGTTGTTCTTTTTAAGATTGTATTTTTTAAAAGATGGGAATATATATATATATATATATATATATATATATATATATATATATATATATATATATATATATATATATAGGATTAGGTTCAAATGAGAAACCACGTCATTATATGTGAACCTAGGGACTCATCTACACCATTGACTAAATAAGATCAATTAATATTAAAAGGAGGTTTTGACTCTAATTCAAGCATAATAGAGATATTTTTTGTCTTTTTCAAATCTTTGCAATTAACAGTCCCATAATTATATATATTACTTTTCCATAATTACAAATATTCCTTTTCTATAATAAGGAGTTAATCCATCTCCATTATAATCATTCTCACCAGATTGACGGGATAATTCAGAGCTAATCTATCTCCATTATAAAAAACGCTATTGTTTGAAGAAAAAAAGGAAAATCTTTTCATTGATTTTTTGAAAGCACTGTCTGATCACTCAAAAAGCACCGATATATATATTAAAAAAAGCGTCAACTCTGCAGTTTTATGCTGCAGAATTTCTTTTTTTTTTCGAAGGCTTGCATATACGTTGTTTTGTTGAAAGCAACGTCCAATTCATATACGTTTTCTGGGTATACGATATTGCGAGGGTACACGATAGCCCAGATTTGCAATTTGGATCGATGGTGGCATCCAATCTCATCATTGGGGATGTCTCCATCAGTGGGGCTCCGATCGCAGTGGTGGTTGTTGAAATTCTCTTTTTATTTTTTCGGTCTAAAACCCATGGGCGTGGCGGCGTTGAAGGTTTCATGCCGAGGGTTTCAGTTTTCAAAACTGAGTCTGAATTTTCATCAACGAAATTGGTGCTGCCACATCCAATTTCTCCGCTGCTTTGAGAATACTTTACACAGTGCTTTTTTGAACTCTACACAGTGCTTCTGCAAGTATTTGTTGGTGCTTTCATTCAAACGTAATTGTGTTGGTGATAGTGACGAGTGCTTCTAAGAAATTTTTTGGTGCTTTCTTTTTCAAATTATTGTTTTTTTAATTACATTGGTGGTACTTTTTATACTTTGGGACGATGCTTTTTCTTGGCTAAGAATACTTTAGACCAAAAGTTAAATCAAATTAGTGCTTTTTTATTGCATTGGAGGTGTGTTTTCCTTGGACAAGAAAACTTTTATATTAGGTCAAAAACTAAATCAAATTATTATATTAGTGATTCAATAGTAAAAACATTGTTAGTGTAGTAAAAAAACACTGCAACTACATAAGAAAAGCACTCTTATTATATTATTGGTTCAACAGAAAAAGTATTGTTACTGTAGTAAAAAAGCACTGCAATTTTATAAAAAAGCAGTCTTAATATATTAACAAAATCAATCTTATTATATTCTAATATTATTAATACATGAGTAATTTACTTAAGAACATCATTAGTTTATTTTTAGTCTCATTTTTAAGTAAATTAATTTTTTATGGAAAAATTTTGGTTTCTTTTAAAAGAAAATGAAAGATAAAATACAATTTTTTTTCCTTTTAAAAGAAAAGGAAAGATAATATGCAATTGACAATTAGTCCTAATTTCTCTCTCTCAATTAATGACGGGTTTTTATTTGAACCCAACCTATATATATATATATATATATATATATATATATATATATATATATGTAAGTTCACGTGAAAACCAATTCTCTAGGTGGGAACTTTAGGAACCGCTATTTTACATTATATGTGGATGCTAATTTAAATAATGAAAAAAATTACTTAGATTTTAAACTTGCTATTATTATGTTCCCTTGATTTTTACTATTATCTTAATTAGCATTTTTACATGATTCAT
>BMAC01000175.1:845357-877608 GCA_014905375.1 Phtheirospermum japonicum
ATGGGAATATATATATATATATATATATATATATATATATATATATATATATATATATATATATATATATATATAGGATTAGGTTCAAATGAGAAACCACGTCATTATATGTGAACCTAGGGACTCATCTACACCATTGACTAAATAAGATCAATTAATATTAAAAGGAGGTTTTGACTCTAATTCAAGCATAATAGAGATATTTTTTGTCTTTTTCAAATCTTTGCAATTAACAGTCCCATAATTATATATATTACTTTTCCATAATTACAAATATTCCTTTTCTATAATAAGGAGTTAATCCATCTCCATTATAATCATTCTCACCAGATTGACGGGATAATTCAGACTTATGTAGTCTATCATTGTTATATTTGGCGATGAAGATGAGCTTTTCCTTTGCACTATGTATTCGATTGGGGAAAAGTATGTTGTTCTTTTTAAGATTGTATTTTTTAAAAGATGGGAATATATATATATATATATATATATATATATATATATATATATATATATATATATATATATATATATAGGATTAGGTTCAAATGAGAACCACGTCATTATATGTGAACCTAGGGACTCATCTACACCATTGACTAAATAAGATCAATTAATATTAAAAGGAGGTTTTGACTCTAATTCAAGCATAATAGAGATATTTTTGTCTTTTTCAAATCTTTGCAATTAACAGTCCCATAATTATATATATTACTTTTCCATAATTACAAATATTCCTTTTCTATAATAAGGAGTTAATCCATCTCCATTATAATCATTCTCACCAGATTGACGGGATAATTCAGAGCTAATCTATCTCCATTATAAAAAACGCTATTGTTTGAAGAAAAAAAGGAAAATCTTTTCATTGATTTTTTGAAAGCACTGTCTGATCACTCAAAAAGCACCGATATATATATTAAAAAAAGCGTCAACTCTGCAGTTTTATGCTGCAGAATTTCTTTTTTTTTTCGAAGGCTGCATATACGTTGTTTTGTTGAAAGCAACGTCCAATTCATATACGTTTTCTGGGTATACGATATTGCGAGGGTACACGATAGCCCAGATTTGCAATTTGGATCGATGGTGGCATCCAATCTCATCATTGGGGATGTCTCCATCAGTGGGGCTCCGATCGCAGTGGTGGTTGTTGAAATTCTCTTTTTATTTTTTCGGTCTAAAACCCATGGGCGTGGCGGCGTTGAAGGTTTCATGCCGAGGGTTTCAGTTTTCAAAACTGAGTCTGAATTTTCATCAACGAAATTGGTGCTGCCACATCCAATTTCTCCGCTGCTTTGAGAATACTTTACACAGTGCTTTTTTGAACTCTACACAGTGCTTCTGCAAGTATTTGTTGGTGCTTTCATTCAAACGTAATTGTGTTGGTGATAGTGACGAGTGCTTCTAAGAAATTTTTTGGTGCTTTCTTTTTCAAATTATTGTTTTTTTAATTACATTGGTGGTACTTTTTATACTTTGGGACGATGCTTTTCTTGGCTAAGAATACTTTAGACCAAAAGTTAAATCAAATTAGTGCTTTTTTATTGCATTGGAGGTGTGTTTTCCTTGGACAAGAAAACTTTTATATTAGGTCAAAAACTAAATCAAATTATTATATTAGTGATTCAATAGTAAAAACATTGTTAGTGTAGTAAAAAAACACTGCAACTACATAAGAAAAGCACTCTTATTATATTATTGGTTCAACAGAAAAAGTATTGTTACTGTAGTAAAAAAGCACTGCAATTTTATAAAAAAGCAGTCTTAATATATTAACAAAATCAATCTTATTATATTCTAATATTATTAATACATGAGTAATTTACTTAAGAACATCATTAGTTTATTTTTAGTCTCATTTTTAAGTAAATAATTTTTATGGAAAATATTTGTTTCCTTTTAAAAGAAAATGAAAGATAAAATACAATTTTTTTTCCTTTTAAAAGAAAAGGAAAGATAATATGCAATTGACAATTAGTCTAATTTCTCTCTCTCAATTAATGACGGGTTTTTATTTGAACCCAACCCTATATATATATATATATATATATATATATATATATATATATGTAAGTTCACGTGAAAACCAATTCTCTAGGTGGGAACTTTAGGAACCGCTATTTTACATTATATGTGATGCTAATTTAAATAATGAAAAATATTACTTAGATTTTAAACTTGCTATTATTATGTTCCCTTGATTTTTACTATTATCTTAATTAGCATTTTACATGATTCATAAATAGCATAACATCATATGTAATAGGGAAAAAAAACTTTTTGCCCCCCAAATTATTGCGATTTTGACAGTTTACCATATGAACTTTTTTTTGAGACAAACCTCCATCTGAACTTTGCGCGAATTACACTTTACCCCTTACACCACTTTTTTGGTTGTTTTAGTCCATGTCACCTGGTTTTGTAATGGGCATTTTGGGCTTTTCGCATATCAGTTGAAAGGGGCAGAATTTGCAAATAGCTTTAATATATTGGAGGCAAAGTGGTGAGGAGCTATATACCAAAGACTACTGAAAGGGGCGGGAAATTGCAGTCGGTTTATTGAGAAGCTTTCACATTAAGCTCTAAAAATGTGGAGGCAAACTGCTGAGGAGCTTTTGGATGATATGTGCCACTGTGGAGCATCTGTCGTGAAGAGAACAATGTGGTCGGATTTAGACCCAGGGAGGAGATATACGACATGCGAAAACAATCAGGTAAGTGCAAGTTCTATCAAACCTTTGGGTTTGTTTTGGGAAATTTAGGGGTTTTTGGGGTCAATTTACGCAAATCAGTTGGAAATTAGGGTTTTTGAATTGTGGGCAAATTAGGGTTTTCGAATTTGGGGGCAAATCAGTTGAAAATTAAGGTTTTTGAATTGGGGGCAATTAGTTGAAAATTAGGGTTTTCGGATTTAGGGGTATTAGTTGAAAATTATGGTTTTCGAATTGGGTGCAAATTTGATGAAAATTAGGAATTTCGAATTTGGGGGCAAAAATCGGTTGAAATTAAGGTTTATTCGTATACTGTGTTGATTTTGAGGGACGAACAATTATAATTTAGGGTTTTTTACGTTATGTTGATTTTGATTTTGGGGGCAATTCATGCAACAAACAGTTTAAAGTTGAAATAATTAGGGGTAAATTTGGCAATTTGAATTTGGGGGTAACTTGGGTTGGCAATTAAGTGTGTGATGATTTCTAGAACTTATTGTAAATTATCAACGAGATTGTCGGCAGTTTAGGGTTGGCTAATTAAGTGCTGAATTTTATTGTAGATGATCAATAGATGCAATTACTTTGTGTGGATCGACCCACCGATGTGTACAAGACCGAAGCAGGCAATTCCTGGACTACGTAGGCGAGCCAACAGACTTGAAGAAGAGTTGTCAAGGGAGACAAGAAGGGAGAAATGGTTGTTGTTGGTACTAGTGTGTTCATGGATTGTTATGTATCTGTATAAGTGATTGTGTTGCTCATTAGGGTGAATTTGCTAAGTTGACAATATGGTGAATGTTTGAGTACTTTGCAAGTGCTATTGTTAGGTTTTAGGTTAGTTATGGTATGTAATGTCACTTTTGAACATGTTTTAAAATTCCAGATTTCAAATGGGTTAATGAATTTGGAGATGTTTCGTTTATTTTCAAACATTTGTATATGTTTCCTAATGGGTCAATGACTTCATATACCAATTTGTAACCTTATTGAACATTGAAGAAGAAGGCATCCAAGCTTGTAATCCATACAAAATTTACCAAAATCTAAGCATACAAAAATAAAAGATATCCCATTACATTACTTCTGGAATCCTATCCAAACATACGAAACATGTTAATCAAGGGTCATATCCATGGACATACAAAACATGTTAATCAAGGACAAAACATTCAAGTTTCTAAAATAGTTATTAATTGTTCCAAACAACCCCCAAAGACAAAACATTCAAGTTTCTAAATAAGTTTCAAAAGATTAAAAAACATCTATTGACAAAAACACCCAGACTGCTCTAAACAACTTGTCCAAGACACTAGTGCACAACTTGAGGTTTTTTCATCACTTGGGAAGCCAAATGGATCCCAAAAATTCAGACTGCTCATCAACACCTGAAACAGCCTGGACAGAAGTGTTCTTCTTCACCTATTACACACAAAGAAAATAGAATTAAGAACCTTTACACTTAATTAGGACATAACAAATTATAACATATAATATTAGTAGTTAGGAAAGAACCCTTACACACAGTTTTTGCCTAACTCCAAGGGTTTTTTATGGCTTTTTATAGTTGTAGTAGTCCCTTTACCTTTGTCAATTTTCTAGCCAAACAAAAGTTGACAAAATTAGACTAAGCAAAAAATGATTGCAAAAACTAGAACCTCATAACAAATGTGGTTATATATGTATGTATACTTACCTCAGTCAATACATCAGGCATGGATGTAGAAGGGGCAGCATTTTTCCTTGCTCTTGTGGTCACCACTGCCTAGGAGTGTGCAACAGGTCCGTACCGGAATTTACGGTCCCAATCCGGACCGGTAGACCAGAATTTTAAAAAACTTGGACCGGAGACCGGACCAGAATTTACGATCCCGGTCCGAACCGATAGAACAGAATTTTGGAACCTTTTGGACCGGTGACCGGATCGGGATCGGAGATTCCGGTCCGGTCAAAACCAGTTTTGGACCGATTTTTTATTTTTTTTAATTATTTTGATTTTTTCATTTTTTTTTGGAAAACCGGTCCAATTTTGGTCCGGACCGGAAAATCAAGGGTTTGGACCGGAACCTGGAAAACCCCATTTTTATGGACCAGAGACCAGATCGGATTATTACCGTTCCGGTCCGGTCTAATTTTGCACACCCCTACCACGGCCTTGTGTACAGCCTAACCAAACAGAGAATCTCAGAAATTATAACATGCAGTTATAACATAAAAAAAATAAAATAAATATATATGTATATACTTCCCAAGTCAGTACAGCAGGCATGGATATAGGAGCAACATTTCTCCTTGCCCTTGTGGTCACCACTGCCTTGTCTACAGCCTAACCAAACAGATAATCTAAGAAATTATAACATACAATTATAACATAAAAAATAATAAAATAAATATATATGTATATACTTACCTCAGTCAGTGTAGCAGACATGGATGTAGAAGGAGCAACATTTTTCCTTGCCCTTGGGGTTCACCATTCCCTTGTCTACAGCCTAACCAAACAGAGAATCTCAGAAATTATAACATGCAATTATAACATAAAAAATAATAAAATAAATATATATGTATATACTTACCTCAATCAGTGCAGCAGGCATAGATTTAGGAGCAGCATTTTTCCTTGACCTTGTGGTCACCACTGCCTTGTCTACAGCCTAACCAAACAGAGAATCTCAGAAATTATAACATAAAAAATAATAAAATAAATATATATGTATATACTTACCTCAGTCATTGCAGCAGACATGGATGTAGAAGGAGCAAAAATTTTCCTTTCCCTTGTCTACAGCCTAACCAAACAGAGAATTTTAGAAATTATAACGTGCAATTATAATATAAGAAATAATAAAATAAATATATATGTATATAATTACCTCAGTCAGTGCAGCAGGCATGCATGTAGCATTTGTTGTTGATGAATCAATGGGGACTTCAGATTTCTTTGTACATCTCCTTTTCTTTTTTGAGTCCTGCATTCACATAAGTATTAGGGTTGGTCATCATAATTTAAGGTCCACATTAAAGACCAAAAGGTGAAGTACCTTTTTCTCATTGATTGGCTTAACTACTGACTGTTGTGTAGTAAAAAGCAATTCAGCATAAAAAATATCCAATGCATCATATACTGACTGTGGTAGGTCATCATCAAACCCCATATTGACTGGAGTGTGGTCCCCTTGACTAGGCTCATCTACAGTGGGGTCCATAGGAGCTGGAGTGTGGTCCTCTTGACTTGACTCACCTACAGTGGGGTCCACAGGAGCTGGATTTTCAGCAGAGGGCCTCTTTTTTCTTCCCTGCATTCCATAAAGTAGCACTTTAGTCATATAAATAAATAAGTAAAAAATATAAAATATAAAAAAGTATAAATTATTACCCTTCATATTGGCTCCATCTGAATTTCTTCTTTCTTCTCTGGTATTTTATTCTCTGGACATGCCCTCATATTATGGTTTCTTTATGACATAATGAGCATGTCATAATGATTGGCTCTCTTCTAGCACACAAGATCTCATAATTAAAGCTCTCAATGTAGTTGTTCAGCAGATTGTCAAATTTTACAAAGGTGCTGAAATGAGATTTGGACCAATGTTTGGGAGGTTTTTGCACCAGCCACTAAAATGCAGCTTCACCCATTTTCTCCAATTCATCCATGGCTTTATTGAAGTTTAACACACTTGTTGCCCTAGCATCAATCCACAGTAAGTTTTTCAATGCAAGCCCTCTATGAATCAACTTGGAATTTCGGTACAGGTGCATCACACAGTTTCTGTGTACAACATCAGGCAGTAGCTTCTCCATAACATCTACCAATCCTTTTTGTTTGTCTAACATGACAGTCCATTGGTGAGGGTTGGTAATTTTCAAGTCTTCAATCGGAAAAGTTAAGAACCAACTCCATGACTTCTTGTTCTCTTTCTCAACTATTGCATATGTAAAAGGGAACTTGTGATTGTTCCTATCAAGCCCCATATCACTCAGCAAAACCCCACCTGCATGACTTTTCATATGACACCCATGAAGACAAAACAAGGGTCTGCACCCATCTATAAAGCCTCGCTTCAAAGCACCCCAACATATGTACAACCTCTTAAGAACTGGCTTATCATTGATCATAGTTGACTTGATCTTCAATGTTGTGCCTGGATTAGTTTTCTTGATCTCTGCTGCATATCTCCACAGCATGGCATATTGCTCAGAATCAGCAACACTCCCCATGTCACACACTTTTCTTTTGGACCTGTATAATGAATTCTTCTTCACCACAATCTTCTGCTCCTTTTGCATCAATGCCATCATGGACTCTACTGGCCAGGTGGGGTTAGTCCATATCTAATCCTTGTAAGTGTTAGCTAACCACTCAACATTAGCATGAGGAATTTTTTTCTTCCTAGCACATCTATGTTTTCCATTAAATGTTTTAACAACCATGATGTCCTCACCCTGTTTTTTAGATGCATAAATAACCTAAGGAAATGTCTGATGTTTACACTTAACCTACACCTTATGCTTTTCATTGATTGTGAATAAAAGAACTCTCCCTTGCTTAATACCATGTTGGCACAGCTTTCCTCAATGTCTCAGTGTCAGGAAAGCACATGCCAAGTTCAAACTTAGGGTCTTTACCATCTAATTTATGGTCAAATACTAGGGCACCATTATGTATCTTTCTTTTTTCCACAACACTTTGTTTAGACCCTGATGCACTTTCATCAATTATATGCTTATCTGGCATATTCAACCCTCCTCACTCAGCATCTACATCTATATTCCCATCAAACAACACATCATCATCTGACATATCATATTCACTATCTAGAGAGAAATCAAACAACTCAAACTCACTATAACTATAAACTATGCCAGCAAGTTCACTCTCATCACCTTCATTACTCTCATCACTCACATTGTCATCTTTTATATCAAAATCTACACCGTCATTATGCTCACCCTCATTCACTACATCATCACCCATAAACTGCAATGGCTCAGAGACGCCCTCATTACTCTCATCCTCATTCCCTACATCATCCCCCATAAACTGCAGTGTCTCATCTACACTTGACAATTCAGACTCAGTAGCATTTGTGGGATTCTCACGTTCTATAAAAACACCCACTACCCTCTTATTATCAACCCACTGCACCTTCACTACATCCGAATCATCTTTTAGTAAAATCAACTCAGAACAATCATCTACCCCCCTCTTGCTATAGTAGAACCTCATGTAATTTTTAACACCAACTTCCTTAGCCATGTTATGAAGCTCAACCATTGACATAAAATCTGCATCACACCAGTCTACATATTCAATCCCACCCCCACAATACACTGTTTTCCCTATGGTAATAAACTTACCAGAGTGATTAAGTGCAATTGTGAAAAGTTCATCATAATCACCTGGAATAATGAAGAAGATACAAATAAGAACATGTAACCAGTTGCAGATTTAAAAAGTATACAAAAAGAAACCCAAACCCTAACCCTAACTGTGAGACCCTGTAAATTTGATAAATTGTGCTTTTATCTATATATTAATTAAATTCAATAAACGCCTTGCTATTAATATTATATTACCCCCACATTGATTTCTTTTTAAATGGAAGAGTTATAAAACCTTAGAAATTTATAAATATTACTAAGTTTAAATATTCTAAAAATTAAACACCAATGTTAAGTCCTAAAGATATATAGTTTAAGTAATATCCTAAAATATATTAAATGTTCTAAAAAAATAAAAATTAACGATAGCCATAAAACCAAGTAAATTATGAGGATTGATCACCAAAATATTTAATATATATAAAAAACTTTTCTTAGTTGATAGAGTAATATATATATCAGACTGAATATTACAAAGATATATTACTACCTTCTCTTAATAACCTTTTACTTATGACAAGAGATCATTACCGGCATAATGAATATTTGTTCAATATAATTAGTCAATATAGAGGTAACTTCTAATTATGTTACGTTGGTGGCTGAACCATGCTTTTGTGCACCCCAAATATATATATATATTCTTAAATTAAATCTATCAAGCTTGCTCGCAAGAGTACGAGGACACTTGTAGGGTGGAAAGCTGACTCGAGTCGTCTCTCGAGAACAACTATTTGGTCTTTTGGATGTTTCTCTCAGTGCACGTAACAAATAATTCATACAAATTGGGGGGGCTTTGTTTGAAATTGACTATTAAACTCTAAACTACTTCTCACCAACTAATATTAACTAAATTATTTAACCTAAATAACCAACCGGAAGTTGGATCTTATGATTAACTAAATTTAAAATTCTAAATTTAATTAACTAAAACCTAAATTGATTCTCTAATTAATTAATTAATAAATTATTTAATTAATAATCGAAAACAATTAATAACTAAGAATTAAAACTAAATAGCAGCAACCTAAAAAAAACTCGAATTATCTAATTTAACTAACTACGAACTATGATTACACATGAATTAATCAACTACGATCCTAACGATTGCTAAACGATCAAGAAAATTATGATAACTAAACAAACTAGCATGAACCAATCGCATGAATATTCTCAACCCAACCAAGCATCAAATATCCAACAATAAACATATAAAACTGAATATAAACTGGGATTAACCAACCAAATACGTTCAGCGAATACGAAATCAAAATCCAAACTCAAGAACATAAAAGTCACTAACTTCAAAAGCTTAAAAACCAAGAATTTAAACTAAGAAACTAATTAAAGGATGTAGAAAACTTAATCTAACTAATGGTTGCTGACTAAAATTCGAAAGATCCACAAAGACTCGCAGAGAAAATGGACGAGAACGGGCTGGGCGACGACGAACGGCAACCAGGACTCGTTTCGTTGAATCCTTCTTCTTGCTCTTGATCTCTGCGTTTTTTTGATTAAATCCGACTCTAAACCCTAGGATTATGTTTATGGTAAGTTTTCAGGGTCACAAGTACGTCTGGAACTCGGATTAATGGGTGGTTTATATAGAAATCGCGTAACTTGGGCCGCAAGTCACACAGGTCTGTTACTGGGCCCGTTTACGGTAGGAGCTACCGTAAGCCTCTCTGTCGCCTCCTTACGGTGATCCTTACGGTGAGGAATGTAACCGTAAGGCTCTCTGTCCTCTTTCTATGGTGTTGTGTATGGTGCTCCCTTACGGTAAGGTAACCCTAAGCCTCCAAAATTTGCTACTTCTTCGCCGGAAGGCGCGATTCTTATCTCTTAATCATCATGTTTCATCTCTAACGCGTTGAGACCTTCCGGTTACTTAGCTGTAAAGTGAAAAACTACAAATAATCACTTATTTGCTTCAATCTAGATCAAAAGATGGTAAAACAAGTTAGAAACACAAATTTACGAATTGAAGCTTAAACTATCCAACTTATACCAAAAATAACAAGAAAAAGTAACTAAAAGACTACTAAAAATGAGCATAAATACGTGTTAATCAACTACCCCACGCTTTATTTGTTTGTTCGTCCTCGAACAGACGTTAGTTCAAAGTATAACTAGAAAGAAAATCAGCTTAGGCAATGAGTCGTGCGTTGCTACATACATATTTTTTTGAAAATATATATACAAGGCACGCAACGTCAAACACTCCACCTTATTACATTGTCGCTTCATAAATAAAATCATGCATCCTCTCAAAAGGGAAATATATATCACTCGAGCATTGCTGCATGGGACGTGTTTTCACTCAAATCATACAAATACATGCACAGTAAATAAGCACGGAAAATCAATCTCTTCTCAATCGCAAATTAAGTGTGATGTCAAAACTAAGAATCGGTAAAGGTCTTTACGGGTTGTAATGTAAGGCTCTTTGGACGGGTATGGAATATAAGTCGTGTGGCTAACTCACGATCTAACGTGATCAATAACTCACTCAACCTATTCTAATCAAGAAGCTAGTTGCTTCACCTCGTACAAAAATAAAAACCTCACTAAACACTCATAAAGTAGCCTTTAAACATAGGCTATTTCTCAACTCGTAACTCTACTACCGACTTGTTGCTCAAACCACTTAAATGAAATTGAAGCTCATAATAAGCTTCTTACATAACTCTTTTGCCTTCTAAACATTAGGCTTCATAAAATAAAAAAAATAAAACACAAGCCTTTATAAGCGCGCAGGCAATTAATCAACACTATCCACCATCCTTCTTTTTTTATTTTCCCCCTTTATTACTCTTTATGGGGTCTTTTTTTTTGGATGGTGGTCTTAAATTACAAAAATTCATAAACATCGTAAATTCCTAATAAAATCTCTAAAACACTAATAACCAATAAAAATACGAACTCCTACCCCACGCTTTTAATGGGTTTGTAGGGGCCGACTCAATAAAATCACTCAAGGCTATAGGCATGGATTATTTGGTTATGATTGGCTCATTCGAAATTTATAGTGGCTAAAATTTATGTATATGGCCGGAAATAGGGTTTTATTGGTGCCTTAACCTCATTTTCAAAGTCCACTACACACAGCGGTTTCAAAGAGATATCAAGACTGAAACTTATTCAAGCACATGCAATGATGATAAACACTCAGGCTACTCACAGGCTATTTGCATGAAAAAGTTTTGAATTGACGCTGCTTTTAAGATTTTTGCGAAATTAATTGCGTTCAAGTACCATTTTACAATATATAAATATAAATTTGAAAAATTTATGCACTTATGCACGCTCAAAAGACAAAAGCCTCAAATCTAGTCTTGGTTAACTTCGACAGGCAAGCCATACACACACAATTTGGCGTAGGAATAGTAATCAATCACGATAAATCACGTTTAAGCATTACATATCACAAAACACGAATTCAAATAAGCATAAAGTAGAATAACAAATCGCTCGACCCCATCCCTCCCCCTCAGAAAAATTTGGCAAACTCTGCTTTGCCAATAAAAACAAGTAAAGATAAGAGAGGTAAGAAAAACGTCCCCGAATAACCAAAATGGTTGAGTCGCTCCATGTTGAATTGTGATACCAAATAATCATCTCGAATGTCGTGATTTGAATTCGCTCGACTAAAAACTAAGAAAAACACAACTAACAATGAAAATGAATAATAATAAAAATATTCAAAATTAAACACACAGGAAAACAGAAATAGAAAATAAATAGTGCAATAATCAAACGCCAGGAGGCATATGATCAGGAGGACCCTGATACGGTGCATAATCCATAGAATCCGTAGGCGGTGCCGGTTCCCAATGATTTGCCGCATCCAACCGGAATCTAGCAAAATCGTCCGTCAGCGTAATCAATAAATCCCTACTTGCCTCGCTGGCCTCCCTAGCCCTAAGTGCCTCCTGATGTCCCAAATGAGCTTCCTAGTAACCTAAACGAGCCTTCTCATGACCTAGACGAGCCTCCTCATAATCCAAACGAGCTTGCTCAAAAGCAAGGCGCGCATCCTCCATCGCTCGGTGGGCCTCGTACTCTATACCAGATACTCTATCGTAAATATTATCCCTAAAGTCGCAGAATTATCCTAAGAAGGCGGTGAAATATGGTGGCACTGTAGAAGATGATCCTCTTGCCCCTCTGTACGACTGCTTCGCACTGGGCTCCATGACTGGCTCTGTATGAAAGGTGGAAGCTCGAAATGTAGAAGCACCGCCATCTACAACCTGAGTCGCCTCTCGACTCGCATCCATATCAAATCCGACATTATCACCCACTTTCTCAGTCTGCTCGTCGTCCGAATCGTCAATGCGGGTTCCCAAAATCGTCACTGCTCATCTCTCACCCCTCGGCTGCCCTGGGGTTCGAACTATCCTCCATTCGAACTCTAACGGCTTATAGATATGCTGCATATCACCCTCCCTAGGCTCATATCCAAAAATCTCTGCTAATCTCGTAATAAATGCGCCATGGGTCATAGCAACGCCTCTCTCATCGCCGATCCTTTGCACGTTCTTAATGCTCCGTATCATCAGAGGATATGTCTGCACTCCTTTACCTTTAATCATGCACCATAGAGTATACAACTCGTCCTTATTAACTATCATCGGCTCCTCCTTGCCGATAACGCAGCGGGCCAGAAAACGATAAGCAGCATAAAGTGCATTGTCCTTCACATACGTGAAGGCGTATCGAGTCATCGCCGCACTACCCGGAACAGTGATCTCATCCCAAAAAACTCTCTCAAAATAATGAATATCGCGCTCCCGTAATGTCATCCGACTGTCAATGACATAATAAGCTTTAATTTCCTCGCTCAAAAACTTAAACTCTCGGCCTCCAAAACGACACGACATAGTATAATTACCCAAAATATCGAAGGATGTATAAAACTCTCGCATGAGTTGCTCGTAGGCCGGGTATCACATTCTCGCCCAGTGGATGCAGTTGAGGTTTTTAATGTACCCCACGAATTTCTCGGCAAAAGGTTTGTTGTTAACCGCCTGGTCAAGCCAATAGTTAATGTCGATAATCACGGGCGGAACAATGCTCCGGCTAATCAATGACCTATATAAGTCCGCTTCGTCTTCGTAAGCCTTAAAAGGGGCTCCAACACTCCGTGACACATTCTTTCTTTTATTGTGCGAGGAGGAAGCCATCGTATCCAAAATTCCGCCGGAATGAGACGAAAGACTCTCCGAAAACCAAGCGTCAGAGGACTTAACGGTAGCTTCCTTAAGGTAGCTTCGTAACCATAAGGCAAATCGTCGAGCACCTTGCGTGCGAACTTTCCGCCGATGATTACCAACTAAAAACGACTCCAAAACAACCCAAACACTATCCTAAACCTGTAATTTCCTAATCCAACAGGTAATTGAGTCTAGTTGAGCCAAACGTACCCCGAATTCGAGCAAATCCGGACCCAAGATATTGAAACCCTTCTCTGTCGCCTACTGCTGTCGCCCTCCATCGAATTCAACCGAATTTCGGTTGTGCGATGTGAATGTGGTGAATCAATTGATAAATTGTGGTGGTGTGATTGGTTTGGTTACAGCAATCGGTGTCTGCGGTGAAAACGGGTTGTGTATTTTCAGTTACGGTGTAAACAATACATGAGAAGTTGTTTTCGGTAAACTTATATAACCTTTGAATACGGGTTGGGCCTTATCTTACTTAACGGTAACCCCTTACGGTAGAGTGTTACCGTTAACTCTTACCGTAATGCCCTCTGTTGGTGGGTAACGGTTATCCTTACGGTTACTCCTACCGTTAAGTGTAACCGTAAAGTCTGGGCTGTAAAACTCGAGAAAAATTGAACTTGTTCGACAGAAATTAATTAAATCAAAACACACGAACTTGAGAAATAAATCTCATTAATATGCGAGCACGTGATGATAAACTAACACAACAATAAATATAAAAATAAAACAACTAAAATAAATCATAAGACTCGAAATAAACTAGAACGTAAATATCTTAATGACTCGACTAAATTGAAAATTGTTAATCACGATTCGCTAGGTCCATTCAAATCGAAGGGTTTAACCACTAAGTCTATAAATTCTCTTTTCGAGCTCGGTGCTTTTAGCGTCGGCGTCCCCAAGTTCTTGCTTCCAAAACGCAGCAAACCTGAAGGTCTGCTCATATAGATCGATAAGTTCACTGAGGAAATCAATCTTTTCTTCCTCCACCTTGACCAGCTTTCTCGTTGCTATCCCCAAGTAATATTCCAGAGTGAGAATGTTGAAAGCAATCGATGCCTCATTCAACAAAGATGCATCGAGTCTTTTGTTTAAAATCTGAATTTCCTTCCTAGCGTCATCGATCTCGGCTTGTATTTCTTCCATGGTGCTGCTCTGTTGCTGGTGGCGTTTCATTAGTGGACTAGGCTTGCAATCTAGAGGCTTATATAAAAGAGAGGCTTGAAGGTTTGAAAGAAATTGTGAATCGAGGAGTCCTATAGTGTGTTTATTTATAGGCGTCTTGGGACTCAAGGTTAGGAATCCTAATTCCACTCCAAATATAATTTTAAGGTATATTGACCAAACTTGCATATTTTAATTAGAACTCTAAAAAGGTAGGCAATCTAGACATGTGAGTACTTGAAAAACCGTCCAAATATAACAAAAATTAAACTTGCTTTATAATAAATAAAATCCCAAGAATTCCTTAATTAATTCCGGTAAATCTTGAAAAAATTGGGACGATTGCGGTAGCCTTAACGGTAAGGCTAACCGTAAGAACTTACCGTAACACTTACCGTTACCTCTGCCTTGATCAATCTACGGTTGTTGTAACCGTTAACGCCTCGGTCAAATGCTTACGGTAGCATCTTACGGTTGCGAGTAACCATAAGTAACCGTTAAGTCTTCAATAAGTCGTGAATTTCCCATCTTTTCCTACACATCAACCTTTCAAAAACGTATCATAGCAACTTTCTTGAAAAACTACAAAAATAAAAGAAAATAAAATAAAAGAAAGACTAGAAAAACAAACGCTTGGGTTGCCTCCCAAGAAGCGCAACATTTAACGTCGCTTGCTCGACGCAATTTGCTTGATCAATCTCTAGCTCGTGGTGGGCCCACAAACTCTCTCTTCGTATGATCATAATTCCTCATATAATTCTTAAAATAAGGTTTAAGTCGATGCTTGTGGACTTGGAAATTCGACTTGTCACGCTCATCGTATAAAGTGGCTACTCCATACTCATCCATATCTTTTATTAAAAACGGTCCACTCCAGGATGCCTAAAATTGGTTGGATCAAACTTACGATCGGAATTATATAGCACTAGTTGGAAAACCTTCAAATTCCCATCATCAAACTTCTTTTTCCTCGTCCAATCGTTGTGGTATGCCTCGTTCTTGTTCCTTGCTCGGACAAATTTTTTGTTGGGGTTGAGGGAAACGTACTCCGAACGATTTCGTGGTGGCTTCAACTCCGCTTTTGGCTCTATTTTAGGTGCTGTATTCTTAACATCCACTTGATCACTAAAATCTTTAAATTCCTCAATAATGTCTCGTATGTCGATTCCTAGCAATTCAATCAAATCCTTCCCACTCAGATGCTCCTCGTTGTCAAACTCACCAAACTCCTCACTGAACAGTGTATCTCCTACCTCCTTCAGAAATCCGGCATCGTCCTCATTGCCTAATCCGTCAAAAACCGCGACTCCTTTTAGCTCATGAATGCATGAGGCAACGGGATTAAAGAACAAACAATCATCTCGCATGGCAGGGATAGAAGTGTTTTGAATATCTTTAAGAGAAAACGTAACTGATTCGCCCAAAATGGTCATTATCATTCTGCCTTTGTGAACATCAATCAAGGTATGGGTGGTAGACATAAACGGGCGCCCCCATAAAATGGTATGCTCCGTGTTCACAATCGGTACTTCGCCAACATCTAAAATTACAAAATCAACTGGAATAAATAGCTCTCCAACCTGCACTAAAATGTCTTCAACCATTCCCAAAGGTAGCCGAATTGAGCGATCGGCTAACTGCAGTCGCATGGTTATCGGCTTCAGTGGCCCAAGATCAAATTTTCGATAAAGTGAATAAGGCATTAGATTAATTTCTGCTCCAAGATCCAACATTCCTTTTGCTGTTTGCCCATTAGCCAAGGAGATAGTAATGCAAACCAGGACCGAGTTCTTTAGGTGGCAATGGTTTCTTAAAAACTGCGCTGACTTCCTTTGGCAATGTTACATATTGATTTGTCGCCAAGCGTCTCTCCCTTGAAGCAAGTTCCTTGAAAAACTTTACGTAGGCGGGCATTGCTTTGATTAACTCTAGAAGTGGCAAGTTGATATTTACGTTCTTCAGGAGGTTGTACATTTCCATAAATCTTTTGTTTTCTTTAGCTGGACGCAAACGACTTGGAAAAGTAACAACATTCTTAATTCGTATTGGTATTTGCTTCGGCAGTGATGGTGAAGGAACATTGTCATGGGTAGGGGCACCATTCGGAGTTTTCCCTTTTATGGAACCAGGAACATATCTATCGGAAGACTTATGAAGTGGATCAACTTGTTTAGTAACAACTTCCTTAGTAGACGTCGGCGTATTGTCCTCGACTTCGACTTCTTCATCTTGGTCAACTATTCCGTTGTCGATCTTCTTTCCACTTCGAAGGATATGAACCGCCGACGCTTGCTCTTCTTGGCTTGGGAGTTTACCCTTCTCGTTTGAGATCCTAGCTAGGTGGTCCGAAAATTGACCAATTGCTACTTCAAGTTTCCTAAGCCCAGCTGTATTATCATGAATAGCCTTTTTCATATCAGTGATATCATTTCGAACGTCCGCGAGTCCATCTCGGTTTTTAATAGTTTTGGCCACTTGATTCTGCTACCAAACCAAAAGCTGATCAGTTGATTGACTTGTTGGAGGCACCTATCCTTGCGTATGGAACTTATTTTAGGGTGGTGTTAATAGTCTTTGAGCATGTTGTGGTGGTGGATATTGCGGATCGGGTGACATATAATTTGGGCTTCCGGGGCCCCATTTAAAGAGAGGATTCTCACGTTGCGAGGTAAACTTCCTTTGGTTTTGATAATTTTGGATTGCGTTAACATCTTCTTGCTGTACAATATTGCTCGGACATATTTCTTCTAAATGCTGTGGGGATCCTCATTGGTAACATGTTGTGGTAGTCTTCTTGGAAGAGGCCTTGCTCGCTCGCTCGGCTTTCCAGGCTGCTAAAGTCTCGTCAAATATTACCCCACATTTTGCCTTGACCAAATTATAATCGTCTACATTAGGGTCGGGACTTGAAATCTCATTACTCTTTAATTTACGAGGCCGAGAGTTGGTTTGTCTAGATTTTTTGCTTTGCTTTTCCAACACTCGTCTCGCCTTGGTGGCCGTCAAATCTCCAAAGTCTCCTCCAGCTGCGATTTCAACTTCCCTTTTTCCATGGTCTAACAATCCATCAAAGAAAAATTGTTTAGTCATCTCCAGAGAATAGTTATGGTGGGGGCAAGCTTTCAAAAATGTCTTATAACGCTCCCATGCTTCATGAAATAGCTCTCCCTCCAACTGTTCAAAGGTAGCGATTTGCCTTCGAAGATGTCCCGTTGTTTGGGCTGAATAGTATTAATTTAAGAATTTCTCGCTTATCATTTCCCAATCAGTTAACAAACCAGGTTCAAGGGATAGTAACCAAGACTTTGCCTTGTCCTTCATGCTATAGGGGAAACAAATCATTTGCACCTCCTCCTGGTTAAGGCCATGAACCACAAATCTACCTACTTCATCGACAAAATAGTTTAAAAACGCCAAGGGATCTTCATGGGCACCTCTGTGGAAGGTAGGAAGTAAATTAAGTTGATGTGGTTTGATCTCTACTTCCCTTGCGATTGGTCCAAGAACAATAGCTGACCTAAAAGGTACAACCTTCGGACGTGCCAAGTCGTGTTGTCTAGGTGCTCGATCTCCCCTTGGTTCTCTAACTCGGTCATTATCTCTCTCGTATCGGTTATCATATGCATTTCTTTCGTAATTATTCTCGCGCTCGTATCTCCCCTCAAAATTGTCTTGTTCGTAGCCATGGTCCTGATTTGCCAACCAAGCGTTTACGCATCTATGATTGTTAGCATACCCGTTATTCTGAAATAAATAATCGTTCCTAAATGCTTTATTCTCGATGTTATGTTGACGATTGAGATCCTCGTTTCTCTCTTCATTTCGCCTCACATTCTCCATGTTGGGTTGGTGATTAACTACGTTGTTAAGTTGGCGATTTGGTTCTTCGTTATGCTGTTGGTGAACTCCTTCATTTCTCCCTGCGTATTGTCTCATGTTCTCCACGTTGTGCTAATAATTAGCCCAATAAGCTCGGGGTTGTGGTTGTCCTTGTAAAACGATTGGTTCACTACCATACCCGTGTCGAATGGGGCGTGGAGGTGATCTTGGTGGGGAATCATTGCTTCGAATCGATTGTGCTCCTAACATCGTGCTGGGTACTTGGTCGCAAACAAAATAATTGTTGTTGAAGAATCGTTCTCCAGAATGGAAGAGGGTCTTGGTCTCGGTGAGTTTGAACGATGGATGTTGTCAATTAATGGTGCGAGATCGCGTTGAAGTGATCGTATACCTTGCATAAACTCAACAACAAATCAACGTACCAAGTGGCAAAAATCCAATACAAGTGAAAAAGTAAAAAGAAAATAATAACTTAACAAGAAAATAAAATGAAAAACATCCTTAATTCCTACTCGTTATCCCCGGAAACGGCGCCAAGATTTTGAACCAAGCTTTTGTGCACCCCAAATATATATATATATATATATATATATATATATATATATATATATATATATATATATATATATTCTTAAATTAAATCTTTCAAGCTTGCTCGCAAGAGTACGAGGACGCTTAGGGTGGAAAGCTGACTCGAGTCGTCTCTCGAGGACAACTATTCGGTTTTTTAGATGTTTTTCTCAATCGCACGTAACAAATAACTCATACAAATTAGGGGGGGGGGGGGGGGGGGGGGGGTGGGGGGGGGTGGCGCTTTGTTTGAAATTGACTATTAAATTCTAAACTACTTATCACCAACTAATATTAACTAAATTATTTAACCTAAATAACCAACCGGAAGTTGGATCTTATGATTAACTAAATTTAAAATTCCAAATTTAATTAACTAAAACCTAAATTAATTCTCTAATTACTTAACTAGTAAATTATTTAATTAATTATAAAAAACAATTAATAACTAAGAATTAAAACTAAATCGCAGCAACCTAAAACAAATCTTGAATTATCTAATTTAACTAACTACTAACTACGATTACGCATGAATTAATCAAGTACGATCCTAACGATTGCTAAACGATCAAGAAAATTATGAAAACTAAACAAACTAGCATGAACCAATCGCATGAATATTCTCAACCCAACCAAGCATCAAATATCCAACAATAAATATATAAAACTGAATATAGACTGGGATTAACCAACCTAATACGTTCAGCGAATACGAAATCAAATTCCAAACTCAAGAACATAAAAGTCACTAACTTCAAAAGCTTAAAACCAAGAATTTAAACTAAGAAACTAATTAAAGGATGTAGAAAACTTATTCTAACTAATGTTTGCTGACTAAACTTCGAAAGATCCACAGTGACTCCCAGCGAAAATGGACGAGAATGGGCTGGGCGACAACGAACGTCAACCGGGACTCGTTTCATTGAATCCTTCCTCTTGCTCTTGATCTCTGCATTTTTGATGATTAAATCCGACTCTAAACCCTAGGATTATGTTTTAGGTATGTTTTTAGGGTCACAAGTACGTCTGAAACCGGATTAATGGGTGGTTTATATAGAAATCGCGTAACTTGGGCCGCAAGTCACACAGGTCTGTTACTGGGCCCGTTTACGGTAGCACTTTACGGTAGGAGCTACCGTAAGCCTCTCTGCCGCCTCCTTACGGTGATCCTTACAGTGAGGAATGTAACCGTCAGACCAACCGTAAGGCTCTCTGTCCTCCTTCTATTGTGTTGTGTACGGTGCTCCCTTACGGTAAGGTAATCGTAAGGCTAACCGTAAGCCTCCAAAATTTGCTACTTCTTCGTCGGAACGCTCGATCTTGTCTCTTAATCATCATGTTTCATCTCTTACGCATTGAGCCCTTCCGGTTACTTAGCTATAAAGTGGAAAACTACAAATAATCACTTATTTTCATCAATCTAGATCAAAAGATGGTAAAATAAGTTGGAAACATAAATTTACGAATTGAACCTTAAACTATCCAACTTATACCAAAAATAATAAGAAAAAGTAACTAAAAGACTACTAAAAATGAGCATAAATACGTGTTAATCAGTGGCCGTGTATCATGAAGAAATATAGCTAGAAATAAATCTTTAACAAATGTGAGTGACTTCATTCTATTTATCTTCTAACATAAATATGAGAAGATATTATGATGGAGATATAACAACGGACAATTCTTGAACCAATGAGCGTCATTCCTGTGAGGCATCATTATAGAAGGAATCAGGCTCTTCTCTTTTTACCGTCCACGCTCCTAACATAGATATCATAGAAGATATATCAGCCAAATAAAGGAAACTTTATAGAGAAAATATTTTGTCAGGAAAGCAGCTGTAATTTCAGCCAATGAGCGCCAACCCACTTCCACACTCAATCTCTGATCAGACGCAATCAGTTCCCACACACGCAAATCCTTCACACATATCCATACAATCAACAAACTCACCACCAGACTCTCTGAGAAACACAACTCTCAGTGTATTACAAGATAAACAAACAAAAAAAAGGAAATTAGTGTTTGAGAGATAATGAGATTCATATAACAGATATATCACAACTGCATTATATCTTCAAGCTAAAATAAATAATAATCCAGACATCCTAGTCCATATTAAGGTAATAAGATTAATTATATCTATGCATCATTAATATTTCTTTTAAGTTTAGGGCAAAGTCGTAAATCTTATAAAGTTTAGGGGCTAATTTTTAAATCTCTAAAACTCATTGGAACAAATCTGAAGAATTCAGTTTAAGGATTTTTTTAAACTCTTATGAACCTACTAGACTCATATTTAAAATTTCATAAATATTGGAGTTAAAAATCGAGAGTTATCGCCTACAGGGTAAAAAAAAATAATTTTGAGAGAGTTGAGGGTCAAAAGGCAAGTTTTAGAAAATCTGCTAATATTTCCTTAAAATATAATAAATTTCAACTCTTTCAGGTCTAGTATAGACTCATGTCCATCCCTAATAATATTTTTAACTTATGAAAATTTCAAATTCAAATTATTCGCTAAAACTAATTTGTAGAAATTTTGGGGTCAAACTATAATTTTTAAAAATAAATAAATAGTAAAAATTATGACCATACATTCTGTATTTTATTTGAAAATTTTAAAATTAATTTACATCAAGGCGACCTTTGATTCACGAGTTATGAATTTTTAAAGAAACTAGTCGACTTTTGTCATCTAACCAAAATAAAGGGAGGTAAATGCAAATTATTAAAAATGACCCCGATCCATAGTCCATGGAATATTAATTCTCTAAAAAACGATTATTTTAAAATAGTGACTATTATTTTAATTAAATAAAGGAGTTAAAGTTTAATTACCTTAACACTTTTACAAAACTCCAAATAATGATTTTTGGATCATAAATTTAATTTAAATTCCATTGAAATTAGTTTAATAAAGATTGACTAATAAAACTTTAAAATACAAAATGGTTCCATTTTGTAGGACTTATTTATTTAACTCTAAACTTGTAACTTCCAATTCCATGTCACTTGGTCCATAATTCTCGATAATTTTATCTCGACACTTACGAGATTTATTGAATAAAACTATCCTCTAAACACATTGTTTATTTAAAAATCTTATCCCTCTCACATATCACCTAACTCCAATTATTATTAAAAGTGATTTAGCATCACATCCATGTTGACATTGTGATGGACCTTCTAGTCTTATGTGATTGAGTCAATGTGGTATATCGGGCCCAGTGTAGTATGGATCGAGCGAGTCAATGATCGAACAGCGTGGKTGTGGTCTTGAACCRTTYCCCCATGACCTAATCCCGCAATTGGCGGACGGAGTGTCCAAAGGAAAGTTGGTCATAGATAGGGTATAATCGCGATTATGACAATCTCTGGGTAAACACCTGAGCTAAAGAGTTGTCGTGCCCGATCATTATAAGGTTGGCGTGGGCTGSGGCCAAAATAGTGGGMTACGCCCAAATGAMGATAATGAATGAGCGTCATAAGAAGAACAGAAGAATCAAGTCATCTAGATTTGATTTGGACGTTTAATGTGAAATTGATTGTATTTGAGAGCTAGTCCTTCGAGGACGTACGCTCGACGAGTGAATGCATAGAGTGTAGTCATGTGGATTCACACTCACTGTTTGGTCATTATTCAATGATTTCATCGAATTTACATTCTTTTACATTTATTTACTTTGAACAAAACATGAATCAAGAATTTTATAAGAATATTTTCCAATTACAAATGTTTGTACTCAACTCCAAATGAAGGCACACTTGCACACCATCACCATCTCACTGAGATTTTTGTCTCACTCCACTTACTTTTATTTTTAAACAAAAACCAGACGTCGATAACGCTTGCACCGAGATGGAGGACCACGAGAACTAAATAGTTGAAGACCCCTTGTTGGGGAATTATAAAYTKTAATAAATAAGATRCTCATTTCAGATTTATTTCCGCWGTAGACTTTAACATTATTCAAGAATATGTAAGATATTTAATCGTGTTGAACACCTGGTAAGATTTTTGGTTATCGACATAGTCGACATTATCTATGCTATTGAACGAGTTATGTTATTATCGAATAGTCATACCTTGGCGCCGTCGGGGCATGACAGAAAAGGTATTAGAGCTCGAATGTAAGAAAGATACTTACACTGAGCAACCCAGGATAGGACCCTTAGCCTGTTATGGGGAAAAACCACTAGAGCTTGACCTTAGGATCAAGTCAAACTTTGATAGGGGTAACCCTAGAGCCCGACGGTTTATTTTGAACCTGCTTAGCTAACCTTTAGTGTTTAAACCTTTATTTAATTACTAATAACTTCTTTAGTTACCTTTTATTACCGAACCAATGGAACCTTGATTCGCTACTCATGAGATTACTTCTTGTGATAGGTATGGGTTCTGATCTCTCTTTGATCCTTGAGTGCGCCCGACTGAACCAGAAGGCCGAGATGATGGTGGATCAGTATGTATTCTGGATGAATAACTGGATCGAGTTGCATTTCATTGCTCTTATTGATCATGCTAGAGCCACTTCTCTAGAGCAGCAGCTCATCTAGGCTATAGAGACGATTCAGACCATGTCGATGCAGCTCACGGAGACCACCGACTAAGCGGAAGAGCGAGCACATAAGATCGAGACCCTAGAGACTACTCTGACCCACGCTCGTGAGGATGCGGTGATCTTTYRAGGCCAACGAAATGATATGGTYYGTGCATTTGAAGCACGTCATGCCGWGTGYGWCAGTTTGGAGCTATCTCTACAACAGAAGAACRCAACGATCRAGGGGMAGGATGCCACCATYAGGGGACTTCRTCGCYTCAAGACMCAAATKKGACATCGTATTAACGTACTCGAGGGAGTGATATCCGCAGAGCACCAGCAGCATGAGGATTACCATGCTACTGTTCGAGATGGAGTGGCTGGACTTGTTRGTATSATTCCCGACTTAGCTTATGAGTTTGGAGTGACTCCACCACCRCCCACACCCCCTGTAGAGATCTTATCGAGCACGTCTAGCTCTAAAGAGGACCCTGAGGAGGATCTTATGGAGTCTGGAGGTGATTGGGAATGATGATTTATTACTTTAATTATTGTGTAGACTTGCACTAGACTTTATGCTACTACAAACTTTATCACGTAATTTATTGGTCGGTGACTGTATTTATTGGCTACTATTAGCATATGACTTTCAATGTATCTAGGATGGGGACAACTATGTCTTACAGTCTTACTCTCAGAATCATCTAATTTTAGTTTATGTAGCAATGATGTCATTATTATGTATGACAATATTATTATGCGGCTTATATGACTAGGCGTTGTTTTATCTTATTAATTGTTACTTGTCTATTCGATATTATGCATCTTAGAATTTCTTTATTATTTACCATCTTATTTAATCGACTTGCAATTAGATGGCTGAACGACGTGGCAGAGGCAGACCCCATATTCATCATGGAAATGAACCACACCATGAACGAACCCCTTCCCCTGAACTACCAAATCCACCACCACCACCTCCTACTGCGAGTGAGAACTTAACGGTCCAGGCTATTCAGCAATTATTGTTATTCCTACAACAACAAACTGCACCCAACCCAAGCCCTCGTGAACATCCCATTGATTCTCACGATCGGGTATTAGAATGCTTCCTACGATTCAACCCACCAGTATTCCTAGGAGAACCGGATGATGTGAAAGCTCAAAATTGGCTAGAAAAGATGGAGGGCATTTTCTCCGCTCTTCAGTACACTGATGAACAACGTTTGAGACTTGCAACATTTCACCTTGAAGCAGTAGCACGTAACTGGTGGAGGMCTGTATATRCTACTTGGGCTCAAGATGAAACATTATGGAGTTRGGATAACTTCCAAGGTGAGTTCYGAGACCAGTATATACCACAAGTGATTAGAGAGGYTCGGCTAGATGAGTTMTATCGTTTWAGACAAGGAAACCTCACTRTAGCTCAATATGAGTCAKAATTCCATCGCTTGTCAGCCTATGCCATGGGTTCAATAAGTACTGAAGCTGATAAGTTGTACAAGTTTWYTCGTGGATTGAKGCTAGAGCTACAAAAAYAATTGTTAGCAATTGAKTTGAACACCGATTCRGCGGCAGTTAAAGCATCAGCTCGARTAGAAAGTGGACTGAACCGCCTAGCTCCATCACCAAGYCAATCACCTGGAARTTTAAAGAGGCCTACTTATGGAMARAATCATCCACCACCAAATAAGTTTCAAAAAAGTGGGGTTGGGAGTTCCAGCAAAGGGAATAAGCTAACTCTAGACAAACTTTGTGAGCACTGCCTAAAAACTGGACACATGCCGAACCAATGCTGGAAGAAACTAGGTAAGTGTATCAAATGCGGAAGTAACCAACATTATATTAAGGATTGCACTAGATTGGGTAATCTAGTCAACCAACAAGCTATTCACGTGAGACAAGGAAATCGAATTGATAATCGGGCTAGGGTTCCAGCCCGTGCACTTGCCCTAGAAAGACAGGAGGCCCTTGATGCAAATAACGTGGTGGAAGGTGCACTTCTTATATCCAACCATTATGAAAAAGATTTATTTGACCCAGGATCTTCACACTCATTCGTTGCACCACACTTTGCACATAAGATGAACGCATGCATGGAACTTATGGATGTGTATTTTGAAGTTTCAACTCCTTTGGGTGCAAGAGAAGTGACTAATATGATATATAATGCATGTGACATAATCATTGATGATGTGTTTTTTTTTTTGTCGACTTGATTCTTCTACCTATACATGAGTATGATGTCATTTTGGGCATGGACTGGTTGTCAAAACATTATGTACAATTAGAATGCCACTCTAAAGTAATTAAACTGTGCATACCTAATAGACCGGTAGTAGAACTAATAAGAAATGGAAGAGGTACACTAGCTCTCCTCATGTCAACTGTTAAGGCTAGGAAATCAATCTGTAAGGAAGCACAGGGATTCCTAGCATTTGTGATAAACAAGCCTAAGAAGAAATAAGAAATTAGTGGGATACCTGTAATATCCGATTACCCTAATTTTTTTCCTTAGGAACTCACTTCTCTACCTCCCGATAGGGAAATCGATTTCACAATAGAGATCTTGCTTGGTTCAGCACCAATTGCCAAGACACCATATAGGGTGGCTCCGATAGAAATGCAAGATTTGAAAACTCAGTTACAATAACTATTGGAAGTTGGATTCATCCGACCGAGTACATCCCCGTGGGGAGCACCTGTATTATTCGTAAAGAATAAAGATGGAACATTGAGGTTGTGCATTGATTATCGAGAACTCAATAATGTTACCATCAAGAATAAATATCCTGTCTTGAGGATTGATGAGCTATTCGACCAAATTCAAGGAGCCACGGTGTTCTCAAAGTTTGACCTACAACAAGGTTACTACCAACTAAAGACGAAGGATGAAGACATACCCAAGGGTGCTTTTCGAACTAGGTATGGTCACTATGAGTTTGTAATGATGCCTTTTGGATTGACAAACACACCAGCTGCATTCATGGACTTGATGCATCTGATCTTTAATCCATATCTGGACCAATTTGTAGTCATTTTTATTGATGATATTCTCGTGTATTCCAAATCAGAAAGAGAGCACGAACGCCATTTAAGAATTGTTCTAGATGCACTACAAGAACACAAATTTTACCCCAAATTTAGCAAGTGTGAGTTTTAGCTAAGAGAAGTTGCCTTTTTAGGACACTTGATATCTGGCGATAGTCTCGTTGTAGACCTAATGAAGGTGGAAACAGTTACCAAATGGAAGCGTCCAGAGATAGTTACAGAGGTTAGATGCTTTCTTGGACTAGCAGGTTACTACCGCAGATTCATTAAAGATTTCTCTAAGATTGCGGGACCACTCATGAAACTAACTCAGAAGCAAGTCAAGTTTGATTGGAACGAGAAGTGTGAGTCAAGTTTTGTGGAACTAAAGAGCAAACTCAAAACGACACCTATTTTAGCGCTTCCTGGTGGAAGTGAAGGATTTATGGTTTATAGCGATGCATCAAAAGAAGGACTATGAGCGGTACTAATGCAAAATGGAAAGGTAATTGCATGTGCCTCATAGAAGTTGAAACTATACGAGGCAAATTACCCAACGCACGATCTAGGACTTGCTGCCATTATGTTTGCATTGAAGAAATGGCGACACTATATGTATGGGGCAACATTCACTGTCTTTACTGATCACAAAAGCCTCAAGTACTTATTCTCTCAAAAAGAACTTAAAATGACGCAAAGAAGATGGATTGAACTCATGGAAGACTACTGTTTATCCATTCAATACCACCCTGGAAAAGCTATTGTAGTGGCAGACGGACTAAGTAGGAAGGCAAGCATAGCTCGACTAATGATACGAGAATGGGAGGCATTGAATAGCTTAGTGCATGGAATCCAAGGAGAATGAATTCACATCTGAGTTGTGCCCATATATCCATCAAACCAGATTTAACAAACGAGATTAAGACGGCACAAAATGAGGATGTGAAACTCCAAGAGTTAAAAGGCAAAATACTGAAAGACGATAGACGGGAGTTTAATATAAAAGAAGACGGGATCATAAGGTTTAAGAATCATCTTTGTGTGCCGAATAATGAAGACCTGAAAAGGAAAATCTTGATTGAAGTACACCGTTCAAGATATACTATTCACCCCGGAGGTAACAAAATGTACAAGGATTTGAAAAGACACTTTTGGTGGGTAAACATGAAAAACCAAATAGCAGAGTTCGTCGCTAGGTGTCTAACATGTCAACAAGTGAAGGATGAACACCAAAGACCCTTGGGATTACTTCAACCATTGGAAACTCCTGAATGGAAATGGGAATTAATCACAATGGATTTTGGGAATGACCTCCCGACGACACGAGGCGGCTACAATACCATTTGGGTAGTCGTGGAGCGACTTACGAAATCGGTCCATTTCTTACTTGTTAAGAAAACTGACAGTCTCCAAAAACTTGCTCAGACATATATTCGAGAGTTTGTTCGGTTGCATGGGGTACCTAGGGATATCGTTTCAGACAAGGACCCCAGATTTGTATCCCGATTCTGGAAAAGCCTACACCATGAATTAGGGACCTCAATAAGCTTTAATATAGCTGCACATCCTCAAACTGATGGGCAATCTGAGAGGACAACCCAAACCCTTGAAGACATGCTGCGAGCATGTGTACTGATCTCCAAGGAAGTTGGGATTTTCATTTGCCATTAGTTGAATTCGCTTACAACAACAATTACCAAGCAACAATCGGAATGACACCGTATGAGGCCTTGTATGGGAGAAGGTGTAGGTCACCGATTCATTGGGAAATTGATGATCAATGGACATCAAAGAAAGTCAAAACACAAATAACGATCCCAAGAGTGGACCTAGTCTAAGAAGCTTTAGAAAAGGTCCGCTTGATTAAAGAGAGAATTCGAACCGCTCAGATTCATCAAAAGAGCTATGATGACAAACGAAGAAGAGACCTAGAATTTGAAATGAGAGATGATCCTAAGGATTTCACCTCGAAAAGGACTGATTAATTCCAAAAAGGGGTGGAAGCTAACCCCGAGATATGTAGGGCCATTAAAAATTTGAGAAAGGATTGGAACCTTAGCTTACTGCTTAGAGCTTCCGACAAAGCTTGCTAGAATGCACGATGTGTTCCATGTCTCGAGATTAAAAAGATACAAACCCGACCCGAATCACATCCTTACCAAAGAAATACCCCCACTAATGGAAAACTTGACATATAGAGAAAAGCCAATAAAGATCATCGATCATCAAATTCGTGAATTGAGGAGGAAACAAATTCCCTTAGTCAAGGTGATATGGCAGCATCATGATCGCCCTGAAGACGCAACATGGGAAGTTGAGAGCGGCATGCATCGACATTACACTGAATTATTTTAGCACAATTTGGGGACCGAATTTCTTTAATGAGGGGAGGATGTGAGACCCTGTAAATTTGATAAATTGTGCTTTTATCTATATATTAATTAAATTCAATAAACGCCTTGCTATTAATATTATATTACCTCCACATTGATTTCTTTTTAAATGGAAGAGTTATAAAACCTTAGAAATTGTTTTGCATGTAATTGTTGTGTTTTTCCTTGTGTCTTTAGTTAGAGTTTAACGTCATTTCTAGTAGTATCGAGTCATTTTTCATTATGTTTTAAGACCTTTTCTCGTTGATTTTCTTTTTGACTTAAAGTGTACGAAGTGTGAGGTGTTTTTGCTATTTTTGGGTTTTTAAGTTTGAATTCTTGTTTTGTAGGTGGCCAAAAGGATTATATTCACTCGGCGGACGTTTTGGACTAGAAAATGAGAAATTCGAGTCGAAAACATCCAGGATCGACTGAAAAGCTCCAAATCGACTGGTCACGGATCGACTGAAAGAGATCCAAATGGACTGAAAGCAGAGCAGTCGATCGACCCCTGTCGATCGACTGGCAGTCGATAGACTGCCTTACAGTCGATCGACAGGTGGTCGATCAACATTATTCCAGTCGATCGACTGTGGCGCTGAGGGGCTGCGGGGAATTTTGGTGTTTTTGACGATTTTGCCCCTACAAACAACTATAAAAAGCCTACATCTTGCACCTATGAAAGAATAACTCCCTTCCCAACCCTAACTTGGGTTTGGGGATCAAAATTACTCTCAAGCTCTTGGATAATCTTCTCTCTTATGTTTTAGATTTAATTTAAAGCTTTGATGTAATTTCTTTTCTAGATTTAGATTTACTTTCATGCTTGACCTTGGGTTTGTAAGCCTAAGAAGAATCAAAATACTCCTTTGGATTGTTACTTTTGATGCAATTACACTCAAGCTTTCTTTCATTTATTAATTCAAGTAAGTTTCCTTTTAATTTAATGTTTTATGCTTTAATTCCATGCTCTGTTCTTCATTTCCATGCTTGTTCTTCATGTTATGCTTTTTGCCTTAGCACTTGAGAATTGGATATGTAATCTAAATGATTGACACATCTAGATTATAGATCGAGCCTTAGATCGTCTTGATTTTGAGTTGTTCTTGTGCTTTATTTGCAATTTTATTTTCATGCTTAGTTTTAGGTTGAATCTTAGATCTAGGTTTTGTTGCTTGTTATTTTCCTTAAAGTTTTGAACTTTCTCGTCAATTTCCATTGCTCTTTCTATTCATGCTTTCAATTTATGTTAATTTTCATTATTTAGGGTTTTATGCATAGTTGTACCTTGTGCTTGCATGCTTGTAATTGGTGAAACATTGCATTTTCTTGCTTATTTCCATAATTTCTTTGCATTTTCATATTAAGGCATACGACGAGGCATCCGAGCACCTGGCTATTTGAATTTCTAGTGTAGTTTAGTTAGTTAATTTCTTTATTTTTATTTTCCTTTTATTTCTTCAAGCTTGAAACACATTGAATCCTTCAATTGAATTGAATTCCAATAATACCAAACCAAATGAACCTTATACTTTTAAAACCATGAAAAACTATACTTCAAAATGGCATCATTGCGACACGGCTTGGTTAAGGCCTTCGATTTGGTTGTAGTTTCTGTGTGTTTTTAGCTTGCTTTGTTATTTGACTTTTTTTTTTAAGTATGTTAGGTACGTGTAACTTTGGTGGATACATTCCTGACATGGGAGGGCATGGTGAAAACCATGTCGGGAATGAGATGTTGTATAATGGCCTTGGCAACGTGGGAGGGAATGGTGTAAACCACGTTGCCAACGGTGGTTTCGACTATGGGCAACCCGGCATGGGAGGGCATGGTGAAAACCATGTCGGGTTTAGCGACTCCTCGGGTTCGGTTGATCCATATGGACAATTTGGTGCTCCGACTCACTTCCCGAACATGCATATTCCGACATCCGAGCCGTATGGTGGGTATAATGTTTCCAATCATTGCTCGAGCTTGTCTATGTATGGCTTTGCGAGTTCGAATGAGTATGAGGGTGGCCAAATTCCAAATCCCGGCCTATATGATGGTTCTCTCCCTTCCAATTTCGATTATGTCCCATTTGGTGCCACCAATGGCCCTCTTGATCCCGATCCGTATGCGTACTTCGGAGGTTTGAGTTCCAATGACCAAGACGCCCTCCCGCCTTCCATATCCCGATGAATGCTCCACCTCCGGCCTCCAATCTAAATCTAATGTTGATCATGAAACTATTGCAAACTATGTCGATGTCTCGGTTCACCGCTCTTGAGGCTTTGACGAACAGGTTAAGCACTATAATTGAGCAATTGGAAAGTGATGTGACTATGTTGAAGCTAGAGAATGAGGAAGATGAATTGCCAAGCCAACCTTCACATCCTCTTGCGGTCACGATCCTCGATAAGTGTGGGGTGGTTGATAATGAGCTTGTACCACCGTCCGAGGTGGAGGTGGTTTCTATTACAAGTATTCTTACTCTTCCCGATTCTACCCTCCCCAATTTTGCAAAGAATATTCCCGATGCTCCTATACCCTATCCATCAAGCTTCTCCTTCGAGGTTTGCTTACGTATGGACGTGGCCCAAGAGTCAATCAAACAAGCTTATATGGAGGATATGTACCATGAGGGGGAGGTTGGCCCGGACGTTGATATTGAGGATTGTTTCGAGGTTGTTGAGCCCCTTGTTCTACATGATGAATCCATTATGCTCCAACGTACCCAAGACTTGTGTGACAAAGATGTTTTATGGGTCGTTGAGGGTAATGATGACTTTTTAGAGGGGGTGTGGGGGTTATTTATGATAGGATTGGAGAATTTGAAGATTCGCTTGGGGTGGAGATTGTTGATGATGGGTTGGGAGTCGATTCCATTGAGAAGCTTGAAGATTTTCTTGGGGTGGAGATTGTTGATGATGGGATTGGAAAACTTGATGATTAGGAGATTGTTGATGATGGGATTGGAAAACTTGATGATTATCTTGAGGAGGAAGAGGTGAACAATCCAATTATCATCTTTGAAAATTCGGATCGAGAGGAGGAAGAGRGGTYGGKTGACGTGCTTAAAATTCTTAAGGGGGATATTGGTTGGAGACCGGGAGTTAGCCCCCGTATGGAGATAATCGGGAATTGGAGGTTGTTGTGGGAAGGATTGGTGTTTGTGATTGATAAGAGTGAGTGGTTGAATCCCATTCACATTGTGCCAAAGAAGGGGAAAGGATAATTGTTGGCCATGAGGGCTACGACGAGATGGAGGATGTTGATCGATTCTAAGAAGTTTAATGCGGCTACCAAGAGAGATCATTTCCCTCCCTCATTTATCAATCAAAGGTTGAAGAAGCTAGCCGGCCATTACTCCTATCGTTTCTTTGATGAGTCATCGGGTTACTTTAAAATCACCATCCCACCCGAGGAC
>BMAC01000175.1:901273-938466 GCA_014905375.1 Phtheirospermum japonicum
TTTAATATTTATATTATTTTAATTTGCCCCCCAAACTATAAGATATTTTGCACTTTACCCCCAAACTATAAGATTCTTTCACTTTGCCCCCCATCTGCCCGCTGATAGAACTTAGAAAGAATATTCCGCCGGAAATAAAGTTTGGGGGGCAACGTTGAAAATTATTGTACATCAGGGGGCAAAGTGGAACAAAAAATACTTTGGGGGGCAAAGTGAGAAAAACTGCATACATTGGGGGGCAAAAAAAATTAGCCCTATCCAGTGGGTGACAAAGTAGAGAAGTAACGTAGAACAACAGGTCGCAAGATCATGTTATCAGCTGGCAGTCAGGAAAGGGTTGAGGGAGAATAAACGCGAGAGGGGTGACAATTAGCCGAAGGGAGTGCTTAGTACGAAGAAAATGAAGGAACGGGAGAACTCTGTCCAACCGAATGAAGAACTGGTGGAGATCTCAATAGAGGAAGATCGCCCGGAGTATACCACGAGGGTGGGGACCCTAATGCCTGAGACGTTGAGGTACGAGTTGATCAGGTTGTTGAGGGTTTCGGGATGTAGTTGCATTCTAAGATGGAGAGTTAACTGGGGTGTCACTGGAGGTCGCACAGCATCATTTAAATGCGAATCCGGAGGCGAGGTTGGTGAAGCAAAAGAGGAGACATTTTGGGCCAGAGCTGGATAAAGTAATTGAAGAGGAAGTGCAGAAATTTTTGAGAGCTGGCCACATAAGGGAAATTCAATTCCCTGAGTATTTGTCTAATGTTGTGATGGTGCCAAAACCGGCTCAAAAGTGGAGGATGTGTGCGGATTTTTGCGATCTAAATAAAGCTTTCCCGAAGGGTCATTATCCTTTGCCGCGAATTGATCAGTTGATGGATTCTACCTCAGGGTGCGAGTTGTTGAGTATGATGGATACTTCACAGGGGTATCACAAAATACCTTTTGCAAAGGAAGATCAACCCAAAGTAAGTTTTGTTACTTCTACGGGTACGTATTGTTTTGTATCCATGCCCTTTGGCTTGAAGAATGCAAGAGCGACCTATCAGAGGTTAGTGGACTGTATGTTTAAAGACCTGCTGGGGTCCACCATGGAGGTTTATGTCGATGATATGCTGGTTAAGAGCAAGAGAGAAGAATCCCATGTGGAGGATTTGAAGAAGACGTTCGTTATATTAAGATAGTACAGGATGAAACTCAATCCAAAGAAGTGTACGTTTGGTGTACGGTCTGGGAAGTTTTTGGGTTATATGGTGATAGAGCGAGGAATTGAAGTTAACCCAGAAAATGTGCGAGCTGTTTTGGAGATGCCACATCCTCGCACGGTACGTGATGGTGCTTACAGGTCGGATTGGAGGTCTTAGTCGTTTCATTTCTAGGTCGGCGGAGAGGGGCGTCCCATTTTTTAGGGCGCTTCGGAAGGGATCCAAGTTTGAGTGGACAAAAGAAGCTGCGGATGCATTTGAAGAGTTAAAGAAGTACTTGGCGGAGATACCACTATTGACCAAGCCAATGCCGGGAGAGGATTTGATCTTATACATATCCGTAGGGGAGGTCGCAGTAAGTTCTGTTTTGATAAGAGAAGAAGCAGGCATGCAAAAGCCTATCTGTTACATTAGTAGGATGTTGCGGGGGGATGAGTTGAAGTATACCGGGCTGGAGAAAGGAGGTTTTACGTTGATTTGTACAGCTAGGAAGCTGAGACCCTATTTCTTGAGTCACAAGGTGAAGGTACGTACTAACCTAGCTCTCAAGAAAGTTTTGGGCAGTCCGAGTGTGTCAGGACGATTGGTGAAGTGGGCTATAGAGTTGAGCGAATATGAGGTGGTTTATGAGCCAAGGGTGGTTATCAAGGCGCAAGTGTTAGCAGATTTTTTACAAGAGATGATGAGGCCAACTGACGTGGATAAGGAGGTGAAAGCATGGACCCTATTTACAGATGGTTCAACTATGGCATTGGGAGCAGGGCTGGGTATTGTGTTGACCAGCTCAGAAGGGGAGAATTTGGAGTTCGCGATCAAGTTAGGATTTAAGGCATCCAATAATGAGACAGAGTACGAAGCTGTGTTGCACGGTATTAAAATGGCGAGCGATCTGGGGGCACGAAGATTGTGGGCGTATACAGACTCCCAGCTGATAGCTTGTCAATTCGATGGTTCTTTCGAAGCTAAGGAAGAGCGAATGGCGGTGTGTTTGAATAAGTTGCGCGAAGAGGCAGCACGTTTTGATGAATTCAATCTGGAACATTTACCGCGAGCTGAAAACACCCGTGCCGATCAGCTCGCTCGAATAGCAGGAGCCCTGGGGACTTGTGATACTCAAAAAATCACATTAATGGAGTCGGGTCACAGTAGCGTGGAAAAAGGTAAAGAGGTTATGGGACTTGAAGTAAAATATGATTGGCGTACACCTATTTGGGATGTTTTGTTCAAAGCAAAAGAAGGTGCAGAGAGATTGATAACGAAGGAGGCCAGAACAGCAGCTCGCTTTTGTGTGATAAATGAAGAACTATACAAAAGATCGCGCTTTGGACCTTTTTTGAAGTGTTAAGCTAAAGAACGTGGATCCGAAGTGTTAAAAGAGATACATGAGGGGTATTGTGGTAATCATGCGAAGGGAAAGGCATTAGTGGGCATAACGTTGCGGGCTGGTTTCTTTTGGCCATGGATGAAAGCTATGGCTAGTGAGCTGGTTCGAACGTGTAAAAAATGTCAAATGCATGCTCCGATTATTCACATACCGGATGAGGAGATGATGTTTATGAGCTCTCCATGCCCATTCGCACAGTGGGGAATTGATATTGTGGGTCCTTTTCCAAAAACCCCAAGCAACAAAGAGAACTTAGTGGTGGCGATTGACTACTTTACGAAGTGGGTGGAGGCCGAAGCAGTCACAGGAATAAGCGAGCAACGCATAATAGATTTTATTTTTGATAACATATTTTGCAAGTTTGGAGTACCACGAGTGTTAGTGTCGGACAATGGGACTCATTTTAATGGCGGGAAAATGCAGAGGTGGTGTAGAGAGATGGGGATGAAGCAGCGATTTGCTTCTGTGGCCCATCCGCAGACCAATGGGCAAGTAGAGGTTACTAATCGAATAATTGTGCAGGGACTTAAGTTGCGATTAGAGAAAATGGGCGGGCTTTAGGAAGAAGAGCTCGCGTCGGTCTTGTGGGCTTATCGAATGACTCCCCAAACTTCCATGGGAGAGTCGCCGTTTAGTTTGGTTTATGGAATGGACGCGGTCATTCCGGCAGAGATAGTTGGAGGTTCGCAATGTTTGACAGCATTTAATGTGGAAGAGAATGAGAGACTGGATCGAGGAGCGATTGAGATAATTGATGAAATACGGGAGAAAGCTGCAGCTCGGGTTGAACACTATAAACAGTGAATACAAGCTGCTTTTAATAAGCGAATTAAGCATCGTTGTTTTCAGGTCGGCGATCTGGTATGGAGGAGGGCTGATGCATTGCGGATGACTAAGAAGTTGGAACCGAATGGGGTTGGGCCATTTAAGGTGATAAAAGTGTTGCGAGGAGGATCATATACACTTAAAGATGCAGCTGGAAAGGTCTTGCCTCGAAGCTTGAACGTGTGTCACTTGAAAAAGTATTATGTGTAGAGATTGGATTGCGGGAGAAGGTAACTCTGGACCGAAGGGCACTTCGCCCGCAGAAAGTTCGTCTTGAAGAGATGTGGTGAAAGTTTGTGGTAAGTGTTGTGTTTCTGTGGCGGGAGAAGGTAACTCTGGACCGGAGGGCACTTCTCCCGACCAGGCGATCTTGTGAAAGTTTGTGAAGTTGTGTTTTTGTGGTGGGAGAAGGTAACTCTGGACCGGAGGGCACTTCTCCCGACCAGGCGATCTTGTGAAAGTTTGTGGCAAGTGTTGTGTTTTTGTGGCGGGAGAAGGTAACTCTGGATCAGAGGGCACTTCTCCCGTACGAGGTTAATGTTGAGAAGTCGGGAAGTAGTGTGAAGAGTTGGTGTTTTTAAAGTTGGGTTTTTGTGGCGAGAGAAGGTAAATTTGGACCGGAGGGCACTTCTCCAGCATGAAGATTGTGTTATGATAAGTTGAGTAATATAATAAACGAAGTTTTGCGAGCTATTTTGTTCTCTATAGTTAAGTGGTTGGGATGTTTGATCTGCGTGTTTTAATTGAATAAGTGTTTTATGGGGGCTAATGCTCAACTTGCAGATTTTTGATTAAATAAGTGTTTTATGCGAGCTAACGCTCGACTTACATATTTTAGATGGAATTCAAGTTAATGTGTTTTGTATGATTGGATTTCTATATGTTGTGATTTGATTATTCTTGCGATCTCATGATTTCTTGAGATGAATCGTGATAGGATGAGATCTCGTGCAACCTGTATTAGTTGGTTGTGTGTAAACTTGGCAGTTTTGTATGAGTCGTATATGCAGGTCTGCGAGTGTTTGGAAGTTAAGTCACAAATAAAAAACAAGTGTTTTGCAGGGATAAACGATTGTTTTCAGAGACAAATATATTATTTATACAAATAGCGGGCACAAGTACAAGTTTTTCAGGCAGCTTTTTCGGAATTAGTAGTTGTGACTGGGGGATTTGTGGTGCTGGGCTCAGACTCAGGGAGAAGATCGTCCAACGGTGCCTCCAGTTTGGAAAGTAGCCCGGTAGATAAGACAGCTCGATTTTGGCATGATAACCACCACTTCGTGTCAATTGGATGTTTCCAATCGCCTTGAAAGTTGCTGAAAGGGGTCATTTTTCTATGAGGGCTTTGACGTCGGGCACGTAGGAAACGTTCAGCGCAATGAACTCCTCTTCGATCATGTTGGCAGCCGTAAAGAGCCATTCCGAAGCACCAGCAGCCATCAACCCAAAGTAGATGGAGGACTTCTCGTATGCCTCTATGATCTCTTTCCTGTAGGCCTTGATAAATCTCCTGCCAGTCGTACTTGTGAGGAAGGTTCGCCGACCTTCAGCCATGCCTTCCTCGCGAGCTGTTTTTATTTGTCCTTTGAGCTTCTGATTTTGCAGTGAGAGCTCCTAAGCCTGTTTTTGTGTGTTCTTCAGCTCATTGTCCGTGCGAGCTGCTTCATCCTTCAAACTTTCTACTTGGCTCTTCAAGACCACTATTTCGTCCTCGCGAGCCTTCAACAGCTTGATTGAGCCATTCAGTTCCCCTTGTGTTAGTGATAGCTGACGTATCTGTTGTTCGGTCTGGGCATTCAGCTCCTCAGCAAGTTTTGAAAAAAGGGGATTTAGCTGCATCATAATGCTTTGTAAGACATTTTGTTATCATGGGTTATTTTAAAAGGAAGAGTTTTAAGAATTACCTATTTGTCTACGCGCTCCTTGAGGAAGGCTTGGATTTCTTTGGCAGTCTCACATTTGGCTAATCCTTTGCCTAGATCAAGGGAGCTGGTAGAAGTTGTAGTGTGAGTCTTTTGAAAACGGTGATGTTTGGATTTAGGAGGTGGGCTTGGACTTTAGGCAGCCGGCTTCGCCTATTGATATCTTTTTATTATGGGCATCTCCTCCACGTCATCATCGGCCTCTGTGCCAAAAGCCTGATTTAGCGCCTCGTCCACATTGATCGGAGGAGGCACTGGGGCAGCTGCGGGTTGAGGAGAGGATTGTTTCTTGGTCGCCTCGGTGCGCGACGCGGCACATGTATTGATGAACGCAACTGCAATGACAGCGGAGAGTATTCGTATTCAGTTTGGATAGAAAGGATTGATGCGAAATAGTGAGGACTTGTATAGACCTACAAAATTCAGATTCAGTGAAGCAAGATCCGGTTCGACAGGATAAGAGTCAATGCCCACATAGCAAGATACGTCAGATCGGCTAGTGAGCAGCACCATGTCGAATGGGCGCTTACTCCATTCCGCGAGCTGGCTAGAATATTTGTTATATAAGGAGGGAAGGTTTTTAGGGCCAGGAGTGGGGGATTGTTTAGGAGTATGGTATTGTAGCTCGGTTGGGAAGGGCCACTCCTCAGTGTTGTGTATAAAGAAAAAGTTTTTCTTCCAATCAGGTACTTTGTTCGAGGGGTTCACTAAGAAGCGCTCTTTCCCAGTGCGAGCAGAAAGGTAGAAGGAATGGCTTTGATATTTTACTTGAAAACAGAAATGAAAAAAGTCTGGGTCGGGTTGTGTCTTATAGTATGTACATAAAATTACATAGCTCGTCAGATACTTCATGGAGTTAGGGGTCAGTTGTAAAAGATGTATTTTGTACAGATTAGAGGTTTGGATATAGAAAGGATGCGGGGAAAATCTAAGACCTGCTCTAAAAAGTGCGTCGAAGAAGGTAATATGACCTGGAGGTGGTTTCAGAGGGTCTAGGTAACGGATGTCAGGCAAGATTATCTCTGCGGTTTGGAGAAGGTTGAGGATTGGCTTAAATTCTTCTAATTTCTCCATGTCAGGAAGGAGCCAATAATTATCCTTAATTTCCTTGGTAACAAGGGATGAAGGGGACAGGTCGGTAATGGTTACGGCGCGGGCTACGATCACGGGGTTTTCTATAAAATGCTCGCAAGGTGGTAGATTGTTGGGTTTTGGCATAGGGATCCCCTCTGGGATAGTTACGAGGGCTAAAGGTTCAGACGAGCTTTCAGATAATCTATCTGCTGAAACTTGGGCCACAATATGGGTTCTAATTTGGGCTTCTAATTATGCCCAATTGACGTCGCCTTTCGGCTCGTCGCGAAGGCCGTGTGGGGGGGAGTCTATATATTTTTGTTTTCTTGTAAAGAGATAGGGGTTCTCAATGGGATTTGAATCAGGGGAAAGGCTTGGGTTTTGAGAATCGGTGTTCGAGGACACTAATGTCATCATAAATTAAACAAATTCAGGGGAGGGGATAGTACAAAACAACCATATCTCAGCAGATGCAATTATACTTCTAACGGTGAGATTAAATTGTAATAAAGAAGAGATCTGGGGACTTATATATTTTCAGAGAGCTAGAGGTCGGTATCAAGTGCTGTGCTGCTAATAGATTTCTGAGCGCCCGCTGGTTGATAAGCTTTTTTGCAGAGTGAAAATGGTAAATTTTGCTTGTAATGGTATACAGTGGACAGTGAGGAAGACGAAATGACTTTTATGTATTGGGCGGCGGAAAGCTGATAGGACAGATTGGAGCGGGAGTTGGTAGGGTTTGTTTGGGGAATGTGTTGGGCCCACCATGTTTATTATACTACAATAAAGTGGGGAAGCGACACGTGCCCGACACGGTGTCAGGCTGCATTTAATGAAACTGAAATGGGATTGGATGTATAAGAAGAGGCGTGTTTTAACTTTTGTGGCTACTTATAATTGCGTTTTTGAGAATTATTTGGGTCTAAGTATGATAAAAGGTCAGAAGATAACAGTAGTATGGTTTTAGGTCTGGGGACTTGCAGGTCATCTCTCGTGAGGTGATCATCCTATCTTCAAGAAACGAGCTCCATGAGCTGAACTTTTTCAGGTCGCAGGTATACTTGGGAACCTACAGTGATAAAGATAAGTATTATAGCTCGATCTGTTGGGTTATGTGATTCTGAAGTGGGGATTGGTAAATTGAAGTAGCGATTTATTTATGTGCTTATGTTTTATTGATTTTTATTGGCTATTATGCTCTTTGATTATGTTTTTACATGTCCTACCTGATTTCGTGCCTTAATCAGCTAGAACATGGGGGACTAGCTGATACGGACCAAAATGTCCACACGTGATATTGTTTGATATTTTTGAGTATTTGTGGAAGGCGGCCTCATCTCCTAGAGAGGGTTTTCCTCTGGGAGATGATCGAGCTGGATTGTGTCTCTGAGAAGTGAGCGAGATGGTTTGTGTAGAGTAGCGACCTGTAATATGAGGATGAGTTCTCATATAGGGTCGTGACCTCTTATGGTTTGAGCTGTGTACTTGAGCTCAGTTATGGGCTTAAAGTGAGTGGTTTATAGGGGTTTTTGTGGGCTATATAAAGGGCCCAGGCCTGTTATGTTAAAGAGATTTGTTATGTATGGGAACTAAACATGCGGAGAGAATCCCAATTGTGAGTCGGTTGTAGAGTTGTAATATTTATGGAATTGTGGTTAGAGAAGGTAACCCTAGATTGAGGGGCACTTCCCCTATCTTTATAAAAGGAGGTGTATACCTCTCATTATAACCTAAGTCGATATTGTTTTATCGCATTACTGTTTATATTTGAAGAAGAGTGTTGAGTGTTTCATTTCGCTTATTAACTTAAGCGTCAGAGGGCCTTAACGGGCTCGAAATCTGGCCCATTTGAGGCGCTATTTTGCAGGACCAGCGAGGTCTCCAGGAGATTCGTGGAGGGCTTGGCAGGTCGTTGTGACGTGTTTGGAAATAGTTTCAGGTCGCTGATCTCTATTTTGAGGTTAGTACCCCATATATTTGGTAGCCCAACTTTTTGGACTTATCAGAGGTTAAATAGTGTATAGGGTTTTGGTTTTTGTTTTTTTCAACCTTGTCACAGGTCTTAAAATAGCTACATTGGATTTAATATTTTATTTATCCTAATATCTATATTGGATTTAATCTTTAGGTATCATTCAGAAGTGTCTCAAGCTGGTCGTGACCAAGAAATCACCGGTTTCGCTTGGTGGGCCGGAAATGCCCGACTTATTACCGGTAAACTACCAGGAGCTCATGTAGCCCATGCTGGGTTAATCGTATTCTGGGCTGGAGCAATGAACCTATTTGAAGTGGCTCATTTTGTACCAACGAAGCCTATGTATAAGGAGAGAAAACCAAGTATTTATAGAGGAGAATATTTATGATTTCACAATTTTTCATTTTTTTTGGGATCATGGATAATGATATGTTTGTGTTATGTTGATTTTAAATTTGTAAATGTCTTACTTTTATCTAAATTTTGGGTGTATGTTGGTTAATTAGTATATGCATAATATCTAGTATTGATGATTTTGGTGTATTTGTTGGTACCTGCTTTCTTTCTTTAATTTTTTTTCACTATTTTCTAGAAAAGGGTTACAAAAATCCCTCTCAGATATTTTACTATTTAAAATGGATTTTCAAAAATCCATTTTAAATATCTCACTATCTGAAATGAATTTACAAAAAAATTATTATAGATATCTCACTATCTAGAACGGGTTTACAAAAATCCATTCCAAATATCACATTTTCTTAAACGAATTTATGAAAACACGTTCTAAAAAACAAACGTAGTCCTTGAAAATCCGTTCTACAAAATGAAATTTTTAGAAAGGTTCTATTTACCCATTCTAGAAATCTACCTTCTATAACGGTTCAATTGGTAGATCCTAAATAGTACTTTCTAGAACTGTTTCTTACCTAGAAAGAAGATCCAAATTGATAGCCTCAAATCCCCACAAGATGAAACCTGATCTCTACAATTGATAAAACCTGCATCCAAAAGAAATGTCAGACGGGGACCGGAAGGGTTTTCCGGTGAACCCCCTCCGATGCTTAAGTTAGCGTATACAGAAAATTTGGCAGAGTAAGGGCTTGATTAGATAATGAATTACCTTCCTTTAACTTTTGATTAACTATTTATTGGTGTACTTTTTTAGGATTTCCGTGAAATTAGGGTCGTTATGCCACGTCACCCTTCCGGGCTTTTCTCTCAGCTATTATGCCCTGAGCTGGAACCCCGAGCTCCTCCAGATAATTTGATCTGGGCTGAAATCCCGAGCTATATACATAGCCCCGGGCTGAACACATGGCCCCGATCTGAATTCATAAACCCGACCTATACATGGTTCCCCAATCTGAATACCTAGACCTGAGCTCAATCTATGGCCCCGATCTGGATATATAGACCCAAAACAATTACTCCCCCCCACTATGGTCGTGCACTCCTTTGTGAGAGTGACCATAGTAACGCATGGAGCCTGTCAGTTACTTCCTAACTGAGCACTATGAATTTTCTAGACCAATTCTTCCCTGCCTCGAGCACATTTTATGACCCCGAGCTGAAATCTTGATTTTTAAAGCTGAGTTTTTCCATGCCCCGAGCTCAAGCATGAGCCCTGAGCTAAAATTCTGAATTCGCATGGCCAAAAATTTCCTGCCCCAAGCTCAATCTATGAGCGCGAGCTGGTTTCCTGATTTTACTGGCTGAGTTTTTCCGTGCACTGAGCTCGAACATGAGCTCCGAGCTCATTGCTTTTAAGCCAATTTGTTGGGTGACCTTTTGGCCTTACTCCAAGCTCAATTTTTTCCAGCCCAACTTAGGCTACCCCCGAGCTTCTGAGGCCCATTAAGCTATCTACTCACGCTTTTCTTGGCCCAATTCAAGACATCCTCGAGCTGATGAGGCCCATTAATCCACCATGTTGCATTCTTCCGGCCAAATTTAGGCCATCCTCGAGCTCATGAGGCCCATTAAGCCATTTTATTACATTTTTCCGACCTAATTTAGGCCATCCCGAGCTGATGAGGCCCATTAAGCCACCATGTTGCGTTCTTCTGGCCCAATTTAGGACATCCCTGATCTAACAAGGCCCAATTTAAGCCTTCCCCGATCTGTCAAGGATGCACACTTAGGGTATTTGTGTTTTCCTAGGATATCTGACTCTCCCGCTTCTTTGAGAATCAACGGTCATGATGAAATCTCTTGGCCTTGTTTGGATGCCTTTTGGAACTCTCTTGTTTCATATAACCTAAGTTGTAAGACTTTAGTTTCACTCTTCATATTTTCTATCCCCTACTTTCACTTAGCGTCAGAAATTCCTTAGCTCTGACAAAATCCTCCTACCTTGCTATTCATCCTCTAGCCTTCAAGCTGTTCATCATCAAATCTCCAAATCTTCATCCCATCATCAAACTATTCTTGAGTTTTCTGGAGATTCAATCTTTCAAATAGGTACTGCTCAATCCTGTTCTCCTGTCTTTTCTTTCGTTATAGTTGTTTTATTACTTTTATTTTTATTATTATTTTTTATTATGTATGTCCCTTCAACATCTCGTACACCTACCAATGATCTGAGGCTCATCCCTGCCTCTCCTTTATCCTCCCCTGGGCTTGGAAAGAAATCGGGGTCCGTGGAGCATTCTACTTCACCTCGAAGTGAGTCCTCCTCGACCCCTCACTGCTCGGGGGAACCTTTATCCTCAGTTCCCCCTGCTTTTGATCCCCGACGTATACCTCATTCTATTACCAATAAAACCTTGGATATATTCGTTCCAATATTGGCCTCCGTTCTTCATATCAGTTAATCTTTCCGTCCCAAGAAGATAGAGCCCCTCATCCAACTCCGGGATGTTTAACCTTTTATGTTGGCCAATTATATGGGGCCCTCATTTTCCCATTCCTCCTCTGCTGATGGATATCTCTCGTCTTTACGAGATTCCCCTGAATCAGTTTGCCTCGAGCTCTTTTCGAAACATGATTGGTTTCATACTTGTCACTTGATATTTGGGTATTAACCCTACCGCTGCTCTCTTCTTTTCTCTATTCCAAGCCAAATCCCTTAACCCCTCTGGTTTCTTTTACTTTTCCTCCCGAGGCGATGTTGAATTCCTGGACAAAGCCTCTTCTTCGAACCAGGAATGGAAGCAATGCTTCTTTTTCGTCAGATCTCCTGATCCTTGGCATTTTCCTACCGAGTGGATATGGCACATTCCCGTCAGATGAAAATACAATATCAGAAAATGGTCGCAAGGTACGCAAGGCCTCGTAGATCGCATCACACAAAGGACCTTCGACCTGTCTCGCCTTATCCGCCCCTCCTTGCTCTATCATTACGGTCTTAGTCTGCTCGAGTCTCTACTGGAATTGGACATTAGTAAACCATGTACCTTTGTCTGTATGCTAATTGACCCTTTGCTTATCGCCTTTCTTTCACCCTGCTTTTCTTTTGCAGATACAATGTTCAAGTGGTTGCAAGCTAAAGCTGGTGAGCCACGAGAGAAGGTCGTGTCCGTGGGTCGTGCCTAAGATGATGTCACGAGTTCTGGTGAGCCTTTGCCTTCCAACAAGGCTCTGATTGAGGTTGACCAGCCCCAACTGAAGAAGTCTAGGGTCACTCCCCCCTTGGGTTCCTCCCTCTCTACCCCAAACCAATCCTTCTTCACACAAAGTATGTTAAGGAATGAGGATGGCCACATCGCTGCTCAGTATCTGCAGGGTGTTTGTCCTACCGTCGACTGGGAGCGAGTAGAGAAATGGGAGGATGCTGATTTGCTCGATGCTTGGAGTTTAACTCTCTCAAAGGTAAATAGCCCCGATATCTTTAGACTTGTGATTTTCCATATTCCAGCCTTAAATCTCATCTTTTCCCCCCTTTACAGGCCCTGGCCCTGACTCCAACCTTACTGCCCGGGCACGTCTTGGCTTCAACAGTCCCAAATTGGATGTTGATCTCAGAGCCGCACGGGATCAGGTTTCCACCTTGAGCTCTAAGCTGGAGCACTCCCAAGCTGCCTTGAAGGAGAGGGAGGAGGAAGTCTCTTCTCTGAAGGCTCAACTGGAGGCTCAAGAGTGAGAACTCATGGTTAAGGTTGAGAAGGCTCATGTTGAAGGCATGAGAGCAGGACGGGAGAGCTATCTTAAATCAGAGGAAGGTCTGTCTGTGGTCCAGTGAGTTCGGGATGCTACCCGCCAGGTCTTTGTCCGCTCCGAGGACCTTTACAGGATCCTTCTAGGGATGGTCCCTTTCTACGTGGACTACATCTTAGACAAGGTGAAGGAGTGGGTGGCTTCGGGGGGGTCGGTAGAAACTTCTGACAAGGAAGCTGCTTTGGACGGCGCCCCCGATTGTCCTCATATTGCCTCAAGTGACGAAGATACCCGGATTAACTCCGTTGGGACTACGGACTTTTTAGAGTATGCCCTTCATCACTTCGAGCCCGAGGTTCAGGCTGCTGACCCAACCAATTCTGCTCTCCTGAACCTCCCCAAAAATACTCCCATGGTTGAAGGCGAGGGAAGAGATATCGAGGATGAGCAATTCAGTACACTGCTCGAGAAGAGCCTTCTCTTCAGCTCTGATTACGGCCACTAGTTTGCTAGGGTTTTTGTCTCTAGGTTGGGTGTAATGTCATCCTTGCATTTTTAGATTTTTACTTTCTACTGTATGACATGACGTCCCTCATTGTAATCGACTGTTTTCTGTTGATGAATGAATGATTTTTCCTTCGGCCTTTATCTGTTTTAACTTGAATTTTTAATAATGTATAATTTTCCACATTTCTCTAGAGATTCCATCTCTCCCCTGTATCTTCAGTACATGCCTCGATCACTTGGTGTCCAACCGCGGTAATTTAGGAAGTTTTCTATGCTTCAGAGCCTTTCGTGATAACCGTTTGGCGTACCCGAGCTGCATATGTTGTACATTATTCAGGCGGGCCTTTTGTCCTTGTTTATAACGATATTTCAAAGGTGTTGGTGGGAGAATTTTTCTTTATACACCCCTATCCCCCCTTCATTCATCATATCCTTCCCTTTATTCAATGATGTCCTAGTCTTCCGTTAGCTTTCCACCGGACGCTTACGAACTTCAAGAAGAGGTGGACAGGATCCGCCGCCATCTTGAAAGAAAAGAACAACATAAACAATTATACGAGGACCATTGGAAGTCTTCCAATCATCATGTCATTCATCTCCGTGAGGAAGTGTTGGACCTTCGTGAGCAAGTGAGTCGCTTGTTCAAAGTGAACAAGCTCTAGCTGTCAGTGCGAAAGTTGAGACTCATCGTACTGACCTCTACTATCTGAGATTCTGTGAGGTGGACCACGATCTGTGGAAATTGAAGAATGCTCAGTGTCGCTCTTCTGATTGATTATTTCCTGTCTTTTAATTCTCTGTGCTTAGCTTGAGCTTTGGCTTTAGAGCTCTTGTTTATGTAATAATTATTTAACTTCGAGGTCAAGGCTTAATAATAATAAAAGGTGCGCTTTGTTTAGTGCTTCTGCACTTAGTATATGTCTATTTTGTTTTATGTACAGGCATCCGCCAAGACAAATGGCATTCGCCATTTCGACCAACTTTGAGCATCCTCTCGATTCGTCACCGCGAGTAAGGTCTAAGTGATATACATCACTTTATGAATCCCAAGCATCTGCTTGGCGGTTTTCAAATCTCCAAGGCTTTGTCAAAAAAATTTGTCTTTGCATAATAAATATTGGTTCCATTAGAAAATAAACTCATAATCAAAGTAAAATCAGGTTATTTGACACCATTCTCAAGAGACTTGTGGGAATAGGTCCAGAGAGTTGTTCCTTATCTCTACCTTATACAAAATAAGTCTTCAAATTTGCTACATTCCAGGCCCGACGTACTTTTCTCCCTTCCGTATCTTCTAGCTCATAACCACCTCCTGCCAACACTCATGTTACCTTGAAGGGTCCTTCCCAATTAGCCCCCAGCTTTCCAAGGTTCCTGGCCAAGCCTGCTTTTCTTAATACCTAATCTCCGACCTGGAAATTCCTCTTCACCACCCTATTATTGTAAGCCGCTCATCCTTATTCTCATCCCTTACCTTCGGATAAATGCCTTTTCCCTCTTCTCGGCTATCAAATCCAAAGATTCCTGTATCATCACCTCGTTCTGCTCCTCGTCAGATGTCAGCACTCTATGAGATTCTGCGCAGACCTCCGCTGGTATGACGGCATACACACCGTACACCAGGCTGAAAGGTCTCTCCCCGATGGCCTCTTTTGGGTTGGTGCGGTATGCCCATAAAACCAAAAGGAGCTCCTCAACCCATCTTCCTCCCTTCGTTTCCAGCCGCATTTTTATTCCCCGTACCAGGACCTTATTGGTAGCTTCGACCTGTCCGTTAGCCTGTGGGTGATACACCGAGGTGTTGTTTGATCTTCATTCTATCACAACACTCCTTCAAGCCTTTCCCCGTGAACTGTGTGCCATTGTCTGATATGAGCACTCGAGGTATCCCAAAATGACATACAATGTTCTTCCACAGGAACCTTAATATAGCTTCCTCCGTGACCCTTGCTAGCGGTTCGGCGTCTACCCATTTACTAAAATAATCCACAGCCACCACTAGAAATTTCATCTGTCCCGAAGCCATAGGAAAAGATCCTACCAATTCGATTCCCCATTTTGCGAAGGTACATGCTGCGCTCATGGTCATGAGCTTCTCCGCCGGCCTGTGCATCAAAGGGGCATGCAGTTGGCATTTCTCGCACTTCCTTACCATCTTATCTACATCTGCTTTCATGTAGGGCCAGAAGTACCCTGCTCTCAAGATCTTCTAAGCTAGAGCTTTGGCACCTATATGGTTGCCACAACACCCCTCGTGCATTCCTGAAGCACCTGTTCGCTTTCTCTCGTCCCCAAGCACTTAAGTAAGGGTACCTCAAATCCTTTTTTGTATAATTTTCCTCTTATCAGACAGAAACGTGTAGCTCGTATCTTAAGCCTAGCTGCCAAACTTCGATCTTCGGGAAAAGTCCCCTTTTCTAAATATGCCTTTATCTCCACCTATCAATCCCCCGCTTCTATTAGTTCGGCTAGAGTATTCTCTGTCACCTCTTCGGGTGCCATCAGGAGAGTTATTTTCCTTTCTTTGCAATCCACTACCGAGCTAGCTACCTTCGCCAGATAATCAGTGCGCTCATTTTCCTACCTTAGGACCTGCACCATTTCCAAGTGCACTAGTCTCTCCTGGCATCTCTTGAATTTTTCGACATATTTTTCCATGCGTTCTTCTCGTACCTCAAATTCACCCCTGGTTTGCTTATATACCAATTGTGATTCCAAATGTACCGAGACTCTTTTGGCTCCTAATTCCATGACCATCTGTATTCCTCTTATACATGCCTCGTACTCTACCTCATTATTAGATGCTCGAAGACTTAAGCGGACAGCATACTTCATTTCGTCCCCTTCTGGGCTAATCAACACTATTCCCACTCCACACACGGCATTTCCTGCAGACCCATCAATGAAGATTGTCCACCGACCTTCTCCCCAGGTCGCGTCATCTCTTGCAGAAAATCTTCCAGAGCTTGAGCCTTGATAGTTACTCGGTTCTGGAATTCAATTTCGAGTTCGCCCATCTCAATCACCCATTTGATTAGTCTTCCCGACGTCTCCGGCTTACTGAGGACCGATTTCAGTGGGAGGTTAGTTCTAACCACTATTTTGTGAGCATAGAAATACGGTCTCAGTCGTCTAGATGTGACTACTAGGGCTAGAACTCCCTTTTCAATCTCAGCATACCGTAGCTCAGCCCCCTTGAGCGTTTTACTGAGATAATACACTGGGATTTTCTTTTTTCCTTCCTCCTTTACCAGCACCGTGCTTAATGCGGATTCTCCTATAGACATGTATAAGTACAATGTCTCTCCCGGGTTCGGCTTTGTAAGTAGCGATGTTTTAGATAAATACGCCTTGAGCTCGTCAAAGGCTTTTTGACATTCGGAGTTCCAGCAGAATCCCGGGGTCTTTCTCAATACTGTGAAGAAAGAAAGGCTATGTTCTGCAACTTGAGAGATGAACCTATTCAGCACTGCCAAATGGCTCGTTAGGCGCTCGACCTCTTTCAGGCTTCTAGGAGGGGCCATATATAGGATAGCTTGAATCTTATCGGGATTGGCTTAAATCCCTCTCTCGGTCACCATGTATTCTAAAAACTTCCCAGACCTGACCCCAAATGCACATTATTTTGGATTCAACTTCATACGGTTTTTTCTCAACGTCTGAAAAGTTTCTGCTAGATCAGCTATGTGCGACTCTTACTTGACACTCTTTACCACCATATCGTCTAAGTACACTTCCATGTTTTTGCCCAATTGCTGGGAGAACATCCTGTCTACCAGCCTTTGGTACGTGGCTCCTGCGTTCTTAAGACCAATAGGCATTACCACGTAACAGTAGGTGCTGAAAGGTGTTATGAAACTGACCCTCTTCTGGTCTTCTTCAGCTAATCTTATTTGGTGGTAGCCTTGGGAGATGTCCATCATGCTTAGCAACTCACATCCCGAGGTTGAGTCCACGAGATGGTCGATCCTTGGTAAAGGGTAATGGTCTTTAGGGCAGGCTTTGTTCAAGTCCCTGGAATCCACACACATTCTCCAGTTATCCTCTGTCTTGGGGACCAGCACAATGTTGGACAGCCACTCCGGGAATTGGATTTCTTTAATGTGTTTCTCTTCCAGCAGCTTGTGTACCTCTACTCGGATAATGGCTTCCTTCTTAGCCCCGAAGTCTCTCTTCTTCTGCTTAACTGGCGTGAATGAAGGATTGATTTTGAGCCTATGCTCTGCCACAAATGGGTCAATCCCTACAAACTCATTTGGTGACCAGGCGAATACATCTGCATTATTGCGCAAAAATCTAACTAACTCTTTCAAGATATCCGGAGATAAGGTTGTTCTTACCCTCAAAGTTCTATGTGCTTCCCTCGGAACTATTTCCACCATCATTAACATATCATTTGGCTCTACGTGGTCTTTTGACTCGTCCGACAATTTAAGGACTCCCGAGGTGTTTGCTTCATCAGGAACATCCTTCTGTCTCCCTTGTTTAACACTCTGCACATATAGCTTCCCCGAGGTGTATTGGTCACTGCCGACCTCTCCCACCTCACCCCTCACTGAGAAATTCATCTTAATGTGATAGATAGATACCACCGCCTGAAAGCTGCTAAGTGATGGTCCTCTTAGCATGGCATTATACGCTGAAGGTGCGTCTACAACCAGGAACCGAATAATCTTTGTTTTTCGACACGGTGCCTTCCCTAAAGAGACAGAAAGAACTATTGACCCCAAGGTTTGTATGGTGCCTCTTGCGAAACCGATTAGGGAGGTCTCTACCGGCTCCAAATTCTCCTCAAGATCCATTCTCTCCAAACAATCTAAGAACAGGATATCAGTCGAGCAACGTGTATCGACAAAGATGTGTCCTACCTCGTAATTAGCTATCATCGCTCTAACTACTAAAGCATCCGCATGTGGCCTCAAGACCTCACCCATATTTTGCGGCCCGAAATATATGACTTGGATGTCAGTTACTTGCCCGACCTCAAGTCCTCTTCTCCTTTCGGGGTCAGCTGCTCTGATATACCCTTTTCTCAACCTGTTCGAGTCACCATCTCCAGGCCCTCCCACAATCATGTTAATCACTCCCCTCTACGGGGGATCCCGCTCCTTCTCTTCGTTCCTTTGATCCGCACGATGTGGTGGCGAAAAAGGTCTTCCTCATTTCTTATAGCTCGTCTTGTTCTTATTTCGCTCTGTGTATACAGACTCTTTCAGATGCCCTGCTTGAAAAATCCTCTCTATCTCATCTCTTAGATGAGTACACTGTTCCGTGGTATGCTTGTAGTCGTTATTGAAACAGAAAAACTTATCAGATTTTTCTCTTCTAGGGGTCAGCGAGTATGTTCAAGGCCATTTCAGATCTTGGGATAGTGCGTTCATTAGCGTTTCTTCTGAGGCCGACGGGACCTCTAACTTGGACGTAGTAAATCTCTTTATGTAAGCTCTTAAACTTTCTCGCTCCTTCTGTTGGATGCTGAAAAGTTCTAACGCCATTTTTTGGTATTTCCTAAACTAGCGAGCTGGTGTGCGAACGCAGCGCTGAATTCATCAAAATTATGTATAGACCCTGGTGGTAGCTGACTAAACCAGAGTTGTGCTGACTTAGTAAAGGTAGTGGGAAAAACCCTACACATTAGTGCATCTGAAAATCGGTATACCATTGATGAATTCTCAAACCTGCACAAATGATCTAGCGGATCTGCAGTACCATCGTACTCGAATCCCATCAATTGGTAACCAGTGGGTGAGTCGTCTATCAAGACCTCTTCCACGAATGGGGTCGCCCGACGAACTCTTGCGGAGGGGGCACTGCTCGCTAATTTCCTCTTTAGCTCCCTCACCTCCTTGTTCAGATCTTCTACCACTTCTTGTAGGTCGAACGCATTCTTGCTGAAAGTGTCGTAAGTTGACACAGCTGTGCTCTCATCATCTCGCGCTCCCGAGCCGTGGGTCGGCTTACCCGTAGTTTCTCCCACTAGATTGTTTCCCTGAGCCGGTGCTGACGGTGGCGTGACCATGCCAGCCAATTTCTTGTCCACCGCTTCATCTACGGCCCGTGGTATAACACTGGACAACTTTTCGAAAAACAACGATTCCAAGGGGTTTGCCCCTGGTCCTGGAGAGAATCCCGTCCCAGGTGTCGGGTCAGACGTCGGGTCAACGGGATCTGGGAGTGTGTCCTGCGGGGCACCTGCTCCTTCAACAGCTATCCCCGTCGTGTGGGTTGCCGGTGTTTTATTCAAGTCATCAGCGAGGTTTCATCGCAACTCCTCCATACTTGCATCCAGATGCTCATTTCTTAGATCCGGTTCTTCGATATTTCCCACAGACAGCGCCAATTGTTTATTACCTGGAAATAAGATCCAAATTGATAGCCTTAAATCCCCACAACATGCCTGATCTCTACAATTGATAAAACCTGCGTCCAAAAGAAATATCAGACGGGGACCGAAAGGGTTTTCCGGTGAACCCCCTCCGATGCTTAAGTTAGCGTATGGAGAAAATTTGGCAGAGTAAGGGGCTTGATTAGATAATGAATTACATTCCTTAACTTTTGATTAACTATTTATGGGTGTACTATTTTAGGGTTTTCGTGAAATCAAGGCCATTTTTCCACGTCACCCTTCCGGGCTTTTCTCTCTGCTACTTTTCCCTGAGCTGGAACCCCGAGCTCCTCCAGATAATTTGATATGGGCTAAAACCCCGAGCTGTATACATAGTCCCGGGCTGAACACGTGGCCCCGATCTGAATTCATATACCCGACCTATACATGGTTCCCCGATCTGAATACCTAGACCTGAGCTCAATCTATGGCCCTGATCTGGATATATAGACCCGAAACAAGAACGGATAAAATGTATTTTATAAAATAGGTACCTAGTCATTATAGAAAGTTCTACTTTCTAAACCAGCTTGATTTAGAACGCCTCAAAAATCGTTCTAAATTAGCGAAAAAAAGCTTTATAAATTGTTGTTCTACACTACTTAATGGAAAAAAGGAGAAAATGGAAAATGGAATTTTATTGTAAAAGTGCTTACAAGAGATTTTGCATGAACTCAATTTATAGAGTTTATATATATGGGTTCCGGTGAGAATAGGTTCGTGGGTGAGAAATGAGAATGAATCTCAACCATTACAATTAATCCAATCTAATGGTTCTTATTTAATAAAATAAATTAAAAAATTCTTTCACCTTAAATTAAAACTTTCAATCAACCCTCATAATCTTCATTATTATCAATCAGCCCCCAAAAATCTTCCATCAAAAACTTAAAAAAAAAAAAAGAAAAAGAAAAAACCAAAATGATCTGCCTTTTGTACAACGATTAACAGCCTCCTCTTTCAGAAAAATGAAGAACCCTAATTTTTAGGGAAATCAAAATTGTAGATCGATTTTGGATGCCCCTTTCCTGTCTGAATTCGTCTCGTTTCTACAACCTTGGATTTCGGAGGCACCTTCCTATTCGAGTTTGCAGGTCCCTTACTTTTTTGATTTTTTCAGATTGTACGAACTTTGGTTTTGGAGGGCCTGCTCGAATTTATCTAGTTTCTATGAGATTCGATATTTGTTACACTACAATGGTTGCGATTGAATACGAATCAGGTATTATTTCTTTTAATTTATGGTAGTTCATTCGATTTTTAGATATTTTCGATTCAAGCATAGTTTTTTCAATTCTGGGGTTATTCACTTGGAGTCTTTGCACTTCGAGAATTATTAGGTTATCGTTGTGTGGATTGATACATGGGAAAACTTATAAATTTTTTATAAATTGTATATTGCTTATATTCTCAAACCACATGATCATGCCATATAATTAGAATACAATAAAATTGGATTTTTGCACTCAGAATTATGAGGCTACTGTTGATTATTAACAGTTCAATGCATTCTGTTGATTGATGTCATTTTAGATGATGTAGGTGTTAGGTGGTTTGTACACATTTGTATTTTTTCATGTGTAAAGTAATGCATTAACCAGTGCAAAGTATGTCCTATATGATTTAACAGTTATATGCGCGTTGTCGTTTACTATCATTTTAGTTGATGTATGTTTGATGTGGTTTGTGCACAAGTAAGTATCAATATGTGCACGATAATGTACTAACTTGTGCACAATGATGCATTAATTTGTGCATGTTATGAAGTTTTAAATAATTTTTCTGTCGCATTATTTGTGGTCTGTGTACTGTTTTGTGCAATGATTCAGCAAGAAATTTTGCAGGTGATGTTGAATATTCTTCCCAAAACTATGAGTCAATTCAAAAATGATGTTCATGACACCTAGCTCTACATATAAGTCTTATGCCTCGGTGGTTGGTTATGAAGTTTGGAAAAAGAGTGGCCAAGAAAATTCAATGGAAGAGAACCTGAAGAAGTAAAAATGAGGGGTGTGCAAGATTTGCGGTGAAATGGAAGGCCACAATATGAGAACTTTCCCAAAGAGAAAACGGAAGGTAATACATGCACAATAATGAAGTATGCACAATTGTGACCCTGATATTTTATAATATTTAATGGTAAAATGCACAACCGTCACCTTTGGAAATTGCTTTCTCCTAATATTGTAAAATTAATTTCTATTTTTTTATGTGTTATCTAATAATCACTTATTTGCACATTTTAACTTACAGATGATTTAGGGATGGAAGCAAAAATGAAAGTAATTGAAAGATTCCAAGACCTTCCTTTAAAATTGTTTTCGTATTTTTATTATTATATTTTTTAATTTGAAAACTGGTTTGTGCACAACCATGCAATAAATTCTGCACAATAGTTCAATAAATTCTGCACAGTAGCATTTCCTGAATTCTTGTTTAAGTTGTTGGTCTATGGTACTAAACGTGAGATTGAACTGTGGTTTGTACGTGTTCAAAATTAAGAACTTTTGGTCATTTCTTTTTTCTTTCATCGTATTTTTGGTTTGTTGTTGATGTACCATATACTATAGTTTATTAAAGTACAAAACTTTTGTCTATTTCTTTTTTTCTTTCATCGTACAGTACTAACAGKTATATAWTCTATTTTTGCACATTTAAGTTCTAATATGTGCACAATAATGTAATCAATTGTGCACATTATGTCTAATATGATTTAACATTCGTATACGCTTGTCCTTAGATTTCATTTCTACTGGTTTAGGTGTACTGTAAAGTTTGCACATTTAAGTGTCAATATTTCCACAATTGTGACCCTGATAATGTACAATAGTCAATGACAAAATGCATAATTGTGACCCCTGAAAATTATTTTCTCCTAATGTTGTAATATTATTTCCGATTTGTGTGTGTTTTTACCTCTAAATTTTACTTGGTATCAGTTGTAATTGTAATAAACACCCATTTGCATATTGTGATTTGCAGGTGATTTGAGGAAGCAAAAAAGGAATAATTGGCAGATATCAAGACGTACCCTTAATTTATTTTAAATTTTCTTAATTTATCAAACGGTTTCACAATTTAAGAGAGTATTGTTTCAAATGGAGAGCGATTTTTTATACGGCCATTGCAAGTAGCTTGGTTTTCTTAGAATTCAACATATGAATATTCAAGCAAATATTGTTGGTCATGATATTTAACTATTTAAATTTTACTTAATGATTTTAGTATTTGCGTGTCTTTTTCTATTTGTTCTTTACTAAATTTTTTAACAAATGTTTAAAGTAGTGCAAATTGGTGCCATCATCTGCGTCAGTAAGATATGCACAATAATATAGTAAGATATGCACGATAGTACAATAATATATGCACATTTAAGTACAAATAGTTTTTTCCCTCCGGCTTGCCAGAGAGAATGAACTCAATTTTTAATCAGAAGGTCGTCGTTAGTTTATAAGCGCTACCCAAACTTCGATTAGATCTCACCTAGTGATTCTTAAACATGTTTCCCACATCAATTTCTCTCTACTTGCAGACAAATAAATTACCTATATATAAAAAATATTCTACAACAAAGATAATAAAAGATCCTAAAGAAATACCCACAATTTATATAAAGTCCAGAAATATAATTGTTGCATAAAAAATTCAACGAGGTGCACAACAAAAAATAAGTGCATTCTTTGAAGTTGCGATTTGACAAAATCCAACAACTCCAGGTAGTTCAAATTAAAATACCAATGTTACATTCAACCTATAACATTGGAGAATTCACAAGTAGTTTCATATTAAAAACCGAACTTACAATACAAATTCCACATTAAACCCGAAACACTAAAGAGTTCTTAAAATACCAATTTTAAATTCAACCTACAGCATTATCGAATTAACAAATATTCCCAAATCGTATCTTCAAATCAACTTTCCGTTTAAGTTTCTCTGTATTGTAAATTGCTGGATAACTCGTCTATCTCTCTGCATGCCAAGGAGTGCCTATACTTCTTCTGGATACAACTAATTTGTTTTCTGATCTCTAGCCTTAACCCCACACACCCAGTTGCTATTCATTCCAGCTCTCATATACACCTCCACGTGCCTCGTGGTGAAAAACACCCTGATCTATATTTTGCATCTCCAAAAAAACCTGGTTCAAATTCTTCAACCACCTTGATGTGGTGTGCCATATTTTGATCTCTTAGAAATCTTAATAACGAGTCTCTCTACAAAAATAAAAAGAGTATTAGTATATATTCATTTTGCACATTAGTAAAAATTATTTTGCACATCACATTTTCTTATGATTTTTGCATATAAAAATCAAACAAGTGTAATGCATGACACACACTGTATCACTTGGCATCACAAAAATAATTTACTTATAAATACAACAACACAACAATAACAAGCAAATACAACATGGATACAAAATGTGATATTTGTACATTAATATGTATAATTTCGCACATTAATATTTTATTGCACGCACACAGGATATATACAAAATAAGTTAGGCCAAACCCTAAAACTGGATTACTAAAAAAAGAATTCATATAAAATTGTATCTTTTCATGGACATGTCATGTTAATAGAAAGTGCACAAATAATATACCAGATTCCGCACACTAGTTATAAATCTCATGCACATTAATCATAAAGCAGATCCAAATACAGAACCTAAAAAATAGGCTACAGATTCAGTCAGATCCATATCAGATAATAAATAGAAAAAAAAAATTATAGTTTCTGGGTAATATACCAAGAAACGCCTAATCCAGTACTTTATTTTTTTAGTTGGAAATCGGGCTACTCTGTTCGGAAATACTCAAATAATTTCAAAATCCGCAACAATGAATTGATTCGAGAAACATAAACTATGATTGCAAAAAATTAAAATCCAGAAACTTCAAAAATTTAAGACCTAAAACTCAATATTTACTCCAAAAAACTCAAATAAATTCAAAATTCGCAATGGCGAAAGGATTTGAGAAAAACACACCCACACACCCACATGTATATATATATGATTCGCGAAATATATATATTTTGATTCACGAAAAAAAGAAAAAAAAAAAAGGGAAGACGTACCATAATTCTTGTTGGGTAGAGATTTATTCATATTTTGTCACATGGCAGGACTTCGAAATTCCTGATGAATTGTTCAATAAATCGGTGGTAGAGATGAAAAATCGATTTGAGAGGAGAGAGGGATTTTTCCTGTGAGGGACAGATTCATTCGAGAAGTTATGAGAGGCACCAGATGTATGATAGTTACTTAAATTACCATCGAATAATTTTAATAAAAGGCATTAAAATTAGTGATCAGGATTTATTCTCACCCAAGGATCCATTCTCACGTGATCCCATACCTATATATATATACTAGTTTAATACCCGTGTATTACACGGGGTTTATCAAGATAAATATAAAAAAATTGCGATAATTACAAATTTTTATGTAAAATGAGAAATTCAAATGATGTATTCTCAACTCTTGCCTTGTACATGTCTAATTTATTTATTAATTATTAAAATTTTATTTTCATTCTTAGATTCAATCCGTTAATAATTTATTTACATATTTATAAAAATTCAAAAGAAGTCACATTCTAAACCCGTTTCTAATCTCTACTTATTAATTATTATTATTACGTTATTTTGTATTTTAATGTTTAAATTAAATTTATTAATAATATTACTTACATACTTTGAAAATATAAAACGGATGTCATACTGTAAATTTTGTCGCATTGTATCGATGTCTAATCAATATTTAATAATAACGGAGAAACCCACATAAAGTTGAGTTTGAAAAAATGTAAAATATACAACATTCGCGTGTTACATGTGAATATGTGATATAAAATATTAAATTTATAAGACACTAATAATTCTATTGAAAAAATGTCGTGCATCTAACTTGTAGTATATGTAATATTATTTTAATTTCTTTTTTTTCTGCGTAAGATACTAATTTGTTCGTGCAAATATATAATATATATGTATCAATGCATTATATTTGAATTAGATAAAGATTTAGAATATAAATGTAAAATATAAAACACCCGCATGTTACATGTGAATATGTGATATAAAATATTAAATTTATAAGACACTGATAATTCTATTKAAAAAATGTCGTGCATCTAACTTTTAGTATATGTAATATTATTTTAATTTTTTTTTCTGCGTAAGATACTAATTTGTACGTGCAGATATATAATATATATGTATCAACGCATTATATTTGAATTAGATACACTCGATCCGTTTCAGCTAAGCTAATAATATATTGAATATATTTGAAATAAACGYTGCCACTTTTTCACTACTTTCTTGATCGAACAAGCAGGAAGACACATGGCCTAACTCTGGAAGCAGCTAACACATTTAGGGGTGAAAAGCACTYAGACGATTGAAATATCTTATAAAAGATTTAGAATATAAATTTAAAATATACAACACCCGCGTGTTACATGTGAATATGTGATATAAAATATTAAATTTATAAGACACTTATAATTCTATTGAAAAAATATCGTGCATCTAACTTGTAATATATGTAATATTATTTTAATTTCTTTTTTTTTTTTGCGTAAGATACTAATTTGTTCGTGCAGATATATAATATATATGTATCAATGCATTATATTTAAATTAGATAAAAAGATTTAGAATATATTTAATAGTTATTTTTATAGGCATAATAATTTATTATTACTATTAGTATTACGTTATCTTTTTTGTTTCACTTTATTTTTGTTTTTTATTTGGTGTAACAATACTTTTTCATATATATTTTTAATATTATTTTCAATTTATTATATTGGGATTAAATAAAAAAAACTTTAAGTATATTTATTTCCCTTTTGTAATAACTTTATATAACTCATATTTTTCTTATATAAATATTAAAATTATATTAAAATTATTTCAACTTTTATTGTAAATAAAAATGAGTTCAACTTATATATGTTTTTCCTAATTAGATATAAAATTTTTTATATTTTTATATTTGAAGAATAAAAGTAAGATATTGAATTGGACAAAATATGCTAAATAAAGTATTATATTATGTAAGATGTAATAAAAGAAAAATATTGAATTAGTCAAAATATAATATTAAGAAAGTATTAAAGTAGGTAAATGTATAAAAAAGAAAAATACTAAATTAGGTTAATATTAGGCTCGGTTGACACCGAAGCACCAATTTTTTTTCCAAAACTAACGAAACATGGGTAACAGACACATAGGATAGGAGAATTTTGCATTAATATATAGGGGAGATATATATGAAAACACGAATATAAAGACTAAATACCCCTGAGCTGTTTTATTGATTCCAACGAAACTCGACAATTCAAAATCCGATTTCAAATAAGTATTATACATGACTATTAACTTGATTTATATTGCATTTCGTTGGATAAGATTCCACTCAAATTCATTTCCACCAACGAAAATGTTTGAACAAAAAGTTTTCGAATTCAGAATTACAAATTCATTCAAATTTCAATATTGAATTTTTATTAGACGCGAGATTTGATGTGTGAGCGTTATTTTCTTGATATCAAAATTAATGATCTATTTTTAAATAAATATTTATATTTTTTAAATTAAAAATACTTTTCAAACTAATAAAAATAATTATTTTTAAAAATATGAAAAGTATAAATATTATACTTGAAACGTATGTCTTTAGTATGGATGTTAGAAAAATGATGGTCAAACAACATGCTCCTTGTTTATTAATACGGGCAATTGCCAAATAGACATAAAAAAAAAAGTCAAATACTTCAAGCAGTTACTCGATTTGTCATTTAGTACAACACTAAAATATACAAATAATAATACTTATATAAATAATAGGAAATTTCTACGGTGCCGTGAAGGTACTATTCCCCACTTAATTAGAACTCTTAGATCTAAAGTAGTTATAGATAATGATAAGATCTAAGGGACCATTCCCCATTTAATTAGAACTCTTAGATCTAAAGTAGTTATAGATAATGATAAGATCTAAGTGATGTAAATGCAGGGGGTTAGGAGGTATGTTACCTTCACGGTACTGTAATCATTTCCTAAATAATATTATAAGAATATGAGTAATCACTACCACCACCTCACTTGCCACAGGCAAGTGCCTGACTGCCACTGTTCGTACCCCGTCGATGATTTTTTTCCAATAACCGCCCTTTTCCGACGAGATTTGTTTTGGCCAATTTTTTTTGAAAACACAAAGTAAGAAACTCCCTTACTTTTCTGAACATAAAGTAAAATATTTTCTGATCTTTCGAATATAAATTAAGAAATTTTCACTATAAAGTAAAAATTTTCTTATTTTGTTGGACATAACATAAACCTTTTCGAAAATAAAGTAAGTGATTTTCCTATAATATAAGAAATCGGAATTTAAGTAAGAAATCTTTGCGATAATCAAGTAAGAAATTATCTACTGTTCATAAGAAATACGTAATAATAATTTGCTAACAGTATGAATTTTTTTTTTTGGCAAAAAAGAAATATTTGCATATCAGATAAAAAATCAAGGTATATTTTGCCATCAATAAGATATTTTCGAACATATAGTAAGATTTTTTTTGACAAATAAAATAAATCTCGCCGAAAAATATTTTTCGGTGATCAGAAAAAAAAACCCGACAACCATCCTACTGGTAATACTACTTTCGTTGCAAATATATAATCCAATATTCTTTTTTTGAGATGTCTCAAATATATAATCAACTTTCTATATTTAATAATACTTTACCTATTATTTTTCTATTATAACCCTATTTAATAAATATTTTCTAACTATCACTCTTTATTAAATAAGGGCAAATCAAGAAAAATATTATATATTGTCATTTCCAATATTTTTTCTTTCACTAGGTAATACTACTTTCATTCCAAATATATAATCCAATATTCCTCTTTCGAGATGTCTCAAATATATAATCAACTTTCTGAATTTAATAATACTTAACTTATTATTTTTCTATTATAATCCTATTTAATAAATATTTTCTAACTACCACTCTTTATTAAATAAGGGCAAATCAAGAAAAATATTTTATATTGTCATTTCCAATATTTTTTCTTAATTTGTGTGAAAGTCAAAACTTGACTAAATGGGAGTGAGTGAGTATATTATTATTATTATTATTATTATTATTATTATTATTTAGTGATGGTGTTATGATATTTTCATGTATAGTTTTAGATTAATTAACAAAAATTAAGAACTATTTAATTTAAAATTAAATATAAAATTAATTAACAAATTAACACCTATTTTGGAATACTATCATATAATTTCCCTTATTAATATCCTTGTAAGCACTTTTCTAAAAAACCATACTAAAAAAGCATATTTTCATAGATGAACTTCGATTCTAAAAAGTGTTCTCGACGAACACTTTATTTTTCAGCAAAAGCAAATAAATGCACTTCTAATTTTTTCCAAAACCTTAAAGCGACCATGCAAAAATTCCAATCTCGATTATCCTCTCCGTCTCATTTTGTATTTCACGCAAATTAAACAAATATAATTAGTGTATTATATGTATCAAATAAACATAATATCATTTTGTTCTCATTTTGTATTTCACGCAAATTAAACAAATATAATTAGTGTATTATATGTATCAAATAAACATAATATCATTTTGTTTAGAATAACTAAAAATATAAAATAATAAAAATATGGATAAAATTAATAAAGTAATATTTAGTTCTTATTGAGAAAGTAAAAAGTAACGATGAATTCTCTTTTGAAAATGTAAATGTAAATGTAGCAGATAGAATAAGACACAAAAATTTATGATATGAAATGCGACAGATAGAATGAGAGGGAAAGAGTATAGTTTTGCAAGTGACCACCGGAAACCACTTTCTTTATCATTGTTTGCTGTTGCAAAACACTGTGATTTTAACACACCTCCAAAAACATTGCATCCCTTTGCCGAGATGAATAACACGTATGTGTCCTGGCCATAAGGAAATGCACTTCCGTTTTTTCTACACAACGTGGCGATGCAACAAACAATAATGACACGAAAGATACTAAGGTTTCGGCTTCACATATCTAATCTGCCAAATCTCGACATCGTCTCCTCGATCATACTCTTGCACAAACTGAGGAATTTCTTCAAGATTGATGAGCTTACCAACAAAACTAGGCGAACCATCGTTATATTTAAGATAACTGCGAAAGTGCGAATAACCATTTGCGACAACGTCGAGATCATCAATGGAGAAGTTATACCGCTTTTCTAGAGCTAGGTATAGTACCTGAATTCAGACAAGAATTGAATATGATCGTTGGCTCTCACAAAAAATTACAATAACGACCTGATGTTTAACTGGTTAATCATTAAAAATTACAAATACATTATTGAGATTTGTATTTACTTAATATATACTTCCCTGTTGAGGGTGTGTTTCGTAAAATAGAAACAAATTTCAAGGGGGAATTTGTAATTTTGAAAGATGGGTGAGTTTTGTTGTAATTAGATTGAACCTCAAAGTTGGGACCCCCATTACTCAAAGCATAGTGCAATTAGAAATCAAAAAAGCAGTATTAGTGCAAACTGTCCTAGGTCAATCTCATTTCTTATGCGCAAGAGAGAGAGTATAAACATGAAAATTACAGAAATCAATCATGATTGAGGTATGGGTAACACCTAAACCAAATGCCATCAGTATATCAGATATTAGGTAATATATAATTTCATATTTATTTAAAAATACTCTAATAAAATGACATTCAAGCTCATGGACCATAGCAATAAACTCGGTTACTATATATATAACATACTCTCCAACAGTTTCAAATAAATACCTTTTCTGGACAATTATTGGACATGATTACTTCTAATACACCGAAGAACCCATCAGTTAAGTCATCGCTGTAAATTACATCAGCAGCTAAGAGCACAGTAGCTCTCTGAAGCTCTTCAACCTCCGATATGCTCCAACCATAGCTGCACAAGGTCAAAAGAGATTCGTATATATAAATATCTTCACTTTTTTTATTTTTTATTTTTTTTGTCTTGAGGATAATATAATTAGTTATACTTAAAATATAAATAAATAAAGGAATGATTACGAAGCAGAAAAAAACCAATAATGAACAATAACTGCTCACTGCTGAGATGGAGAATTTACTGCGACCTCAGGGGGCCATGGACGTCTCCAATCAAGTTCTCGCACATATATAGAAGCCTTGGGGTGGAAAATCCCAGCATTTAGATGAATATTGTTCGCACAGTTTTCAAGTATTTCATCACCATGGTCTGTAATATATTAAATTACAATAATAGTAAATAGTAGTTTTAAACTGGCCTTCACAACACTAGTTGGAAACTTGGTAAATTCTGATATTATTGAGATAATGTGAATTATGCATAATATAAAAGTAGCGTCGCATAGACAAAATCATAAGAACAAATGCCATGAAAAAAAGGTAATTAAGCAAATCAAGAGTTTAAATTACGCTTTACCAGTTACGTACACAGTATTAGCATCACGTGCAAGCAACATGCCAACCAGCCCTGGTAAAGATAATGATAGATATTCTTGTCATACAAGCCACATTTTCATCTTCAAAGATTTTCATTCTGAAATTATAAAGGGAAAAAAATTGTAAGCATCCTGTACTATATGAATTTTTTGGGTTTGCATCCTAACGTTTTTTTGTTTTTGTTTTTTTTTTTTTTTTTTTTGTAATTTAATGCACACACGGGATTGTGAAAGTGCATCCTCCGATCAACCAACTCGCGAGTGAGGATACATCTTTTCAAACTCGTATACTTTAGGATGCATTTTATCAAACCCTTATACTTTAGGATGAATTTTGTCAAAATTCACCTGAACCTTTTGTTTTTCAAAATTTAATAGATTTTTTGTTTTGAATCTATTTTTAATGTATATTATATCAAATTAATAGTTTTTTGATGATAAAAAACACATTAGGCAAGACACACACACACACACACATATACACGATTAAAGATTTTATTTTCTTATATATAGAAAGCTTAACACAATATGGTTTAGCAATGCAACGGATAAAGAAAGTTGAACATTACAAGATGATATTACTTTATTTTCAATAAAAAAATATAAATCAACAAGCAAATCGAATCATATTACTAAAGACAAAATATTACATTATTTATTAAGTTCAGATATTGTTTATCCGGATCTTAATTTCTTTTTAATAAGAAAAATATATATCGACAAGCAGATAAAATTATATTAAATTTGTGTATTGTTTATAAGACAAAGTTTATAACTTATGTAAGTTTGAATGTGTTGTTAAACTTTCTTTATCTCTTGCATTGCGAAATCATCTTGTATTAGACTTTATGTATATTAAAAATTGAAATCTTTGTCGAGTTTTTTATTATAAAAAAATTATTAATTTGATATAATACATTAAAAATAGATTCAAACAAAATATTTATTAAAATTTGAAAATCAAAAAATTCTAACAGTAAGTTTTGATAAAATACATCCTAAAGTACACGGGTTTGATAAAATGCATTCTGAAGTATACTAGTTTGAAATGATCAACCTCACTCGCGAGTTCGGGTGAGTTCCGGCGAGTTGGCTGACCGGAGGATGCACTTTCAAAATCTCGTGTAGTATAGGACGTATTAAATTAGAAAAAAAGAAAGAAAAAAAATCTTAGGATGCAAACCCAAAAAATGCGTATAGTACAAGATGCTTATAGTTTTTTTCCCAGTCACAAACCATAATATGAGACTGACTTAAAATTACGATTCCATCAGTAACTAACAAGAAGCTTACCGGTACCGGCCCCAAGTTCTACGGCAACAATCCCGGCAAAATTGGATGATTTAGACATCATATGAAGCACGAAATCAGCTAGCACCAATTCTGCTCTCCAAACCTAAATTGGAAAAAAAGAAAAAGAAAAAAGAAGTGATAAATCCCATAAAATTAAAAAGGTAACTCGAACATTACAAATTAAATATGATATCATGTTTCTATCGAAACACTTACTCAGTATCATCACTAAGTATCAATAGCCCAAAATATAACATAATTGGAGCATGACTTCAAAACCAAAAGCACATTAAAAAAAAGAAATTAAAAAGTATAAGATTCCAATGGTAAATCGAAGATCAAAACCCTAAAACTCATCCTCCTGCAAGATTTTTAAACACATTTTTCTTTGCAACAATAAACCATTAGTTGTCACAATTAAAACTTGTCTGTTCACAATCGAGTAGCATCATTAACGCTGGGATTGCCTCCTCGATAGCCATTTGGAAATCACTTGGCATACTACCCGTACAACTTACTCAGCCCTACTAAAGAAATGATTAAACAAATTCAAATGAAAATCTTCTGTCACTTAAAATAAATTTCAACATAAGCCGGAATATAAGATTCACCTATCCATGTAAGTGTCAAAGGGGAAAAACCATGGGTTTCTCTTTCCCACTTACATGGACAGGTATGCTGGCCCAACGATTATTTCCTTTTACACTTACATGGACATGTGAATATTATATGCTAGCTTATGTTGTAATTTATTTAAATACCGATTTTTTTCATTTGAGTTTGTTTGATGTTTAGATTTCAAGGGCATACTAAGTTGTATGGAAGAGGTAATCTCAATCGTTGATGTAGCAACTCAATCAAATCAAGAGTCAAAATATCCCGCCTATTGCCCAACAGGCACGTTTCACTTTTAACTGGGACAACTAATAGTTTGCTGTTGCAAGGAAGAATGCGCTTAGTCTTGCTTAAGGGGGTTTTAGGGTTTAGATCTACTTTTTTTTTTCTTTTCGTTATTATTCTTTTGGTTTAGAATTCATGCTCCAATTATGTCACAATTACTTTTTCGACTTTGGAACTATTAAGTTATTCATATATTAAAATTTTAAGCATATTAATTACAAGCAAATGGGATAGCCATTTTTATACTAGGCATGATAGTGGGCAACTGATGCAAACAAAACAAGGAGGATCAAACACACACAATAAATCTTGAAATGCCGAGAAATGCCCAGGACCCCATTACCTGGAGACCAACTTTGGGAATGGATGAAGTGATATTGTGTTGGATGCTGATAACAAAAGAATCCTTTTTTGGATCTGCAATTATATGAATTCTATCAATTACTTGGCTTTCCTTTATTCTTTCCGTTTTATCCGTTTTTCTTCCCTTGAGAAGGGTGTTAAAATCTTCAAACAAACAAAAGTATCGAACGGAATCACAACATCACTACACTTGTGCTATTATTACAAAATCAAGGCTACAAATAATCATAACCTAGAACAGCATATATATGATTGAGTCGAGAAACACCAAATCAAACTGCCAAATTGTAAAATGTGAGTTAATATTTGATCATCCTCAAGTTTAATATAGTAAAAGTTCACATAAAATAGAAAATGTGACTTTTCAACAGAGAAATCGGTTGCATTATAAATGCAAGCAAATAAACAAAATTCAAATTATCAAGGAACAAAATAGGGCCAATTCTAAATGATGCATTATACTTGAAAAACAAAATTAACAATGACAAATTTTTTGCTTCCAAATCAGTCAAGCAAAGAAGAAGATAGATAGAGAGATAAATCAAAAATTCACTGTTGTGGAAAAAAAACTCACTGCGCCGCCGGGTTAGAATTAAATCCCCATCTCCATCCACTTCACAGACTTTTGCCCTCGCTGAATTCAAGCTATCTGCAATATGTTCATCTCCTACAAAATTAAGAAAAAGTAAAAAAAAAAAAAAATGTTCAATCAGTACTTCTGTGAGACAATTTGTTGTACGTACTAAAAGAATCGAAGTTCTTTTGAAGAAAAAAACAACTAACCAGGTGGGAGAGAGATGGTGAAATGGGAGATATGGGACCCAGAGTGGTTCGGGGGGCAGCCCAGGTGAACCTCGCTCATCACGTGCTCCTCCTCCAAGCCACCGCCGCCTTTCGCCGCACACGACGGCGCATTTCCATCTAGGCAATCCATTTTTACCCCTACCCAGACTTTAAGATGGCGTACACACACTTGTGAAGGATGCAAACAAAACGCCCAATGGTCATTCCGGTTAAAACCGGCCGGTTAATTTAACCGTCGTTAACCGCGCAAGCCCCGGGACGATATCCTTGTAAAGGAATTAAAATAAGTTAAAAAGAAAAAGACTTGATTTTAATTCTAACATCAAAAATTAAAATTAAATTTTAACTTTTAATATTAGAATAAGTTAATTCTAATATTAAAAGTTAAAGTTTTTAAGTTTTAATATTAAAATTAAAATCAAATCTTTTGAAAAAAAATTTTAACTTTTTACTTTAAAAATTCAATTATTCAAATTTTATTTAAGTTTTTAAATTTAATTATATAAAAAAAAGACGGTTAACCGAACCTAACCTTAATTTTAACCGGTTCACCGGCGGTTAGGTTACGGTCAATGTCCGACCAGTTTTACCGAAATGACACCTCTACCTACTTACATATTCGTCATTGTCGTTGTTTTCCGAATTGGTATCATAATAGTCGCTCTCTTCACCTTCATCCAATTGCATTTCTTGTTCTCGTTTTCCAGTATTGACCCAATCATTCATCAACATTTGATTTTCAAGATTTTTGGGTAATAAGTTAAACCGTCGATCATCTAACAAAAAGCCTCCCGTGCTAAAGGCTTGTTCAACAGAAACTGTTGAAACACGACAGACAAGAACCTTTTTGGCAATTCTAGAAAGTGTAGGAAAAATAGTGGTCACTTTCGCCCAAAATTGCACAAGATCGTTAGTACCAGGGGTGTGCAACAGGTCCAAACCGGAATTTACGGTCCCGGTCCGAACCGATAAATCGAAATTTTGAAAACCCTTGGACCAACGACCGGACCGGTCCAGTCAAAACCGATTTGGACCGATTTTTTGATTTCTTTTTTTCTTTTTTTAACAAACTAGTTTTATGTAATTTGATTTTAAAAATTATGGGAGGCTTCAAATTAATATGATCTAATAGTAAATGGTAGCAAACATATTTTGTGATTCGTGATCATAATTCTCCCCCCACTAGTGCAGAAACAGTATTCTAGAACAGAACATCCTGGTGCATCTAGAAGGGTATTTAAAATACTGTTCTGTATTAGACTTTTCATAACGGTTTTTGAAATTACCGTTCTGGATAGACGATTTTCCAGAACGGTATTCAAATACCGTTCTGGAATGTAGACATTCCAGAACGGTTATTGAAAAACCGTTCTGGATTATGAGTCAATCCAGAACGGTATTTAAATAACGTTCTGGAAAGTGTACAATCCAGAACAGTATTTTAATACCGTTCTGGAAAATGTGTTTTACAGAACGTTATTTAAAATACCGTTCTGGATTGTAAGCCAATCAAGAACGGTATTTATAAAACCGTTCTCAAATGTCGTGGTCAATTTAATGCCGCGGAAATAAAATTTTTTTGCCGCCCATATTTTTACTTTCCAGAACGGTATATTTAAAACCCTTCTGGATGTATTCGCCGATACAGAACGGTAAAAAAATACCCTTCTCGAAAGTTTACAATACAGAACAGTATTTTAAATACCGTTCTGGAATGTTCGTCAATCCAGAACGGTATTAAAAAACCGTTCTTGAATGTCTTTTAAAAAAAAAATTCCAATATTTTCACAATCTCAGCGCGGGTAAATGAAGCGGCTAGTGAAATATTTTCACAACTGGGTTTTTTAATTTGCCTTTAACTAAAATATAAACCCGTCTTCTCTCTCTCTCTCCCCCTCTCTCCAAATCCCTAATCGGATCCCAGCCACCAGTCGCCATCCCAGCAACTTCCTCTCCCACCTCACTTCCACCATCCGCCATGGCCTCTCCCAGCGCCGCCCTTGGCTGGAGTTCTGAGACCTCTCCAAAGCCTCTTCCCGTTGAACCACCTGGGAGCTCAATTTATGGATTTCGAGGCTCAGTTCGATCGCGAGCACTTCGTCATCGGTTAGGTTTTCCTTTTTATTTGTTTTGCGGCACGAGATTTTTGTTAGGGTTTTTCTGGGTGGGTTGAGAATTGAGGGGACGAAGGGATAGGAACGGGATTTTGGGGGTTGTGGGAGGAGATTAGGGGAACGGGGATGTGGAGATCCAATTTTCAGTTATTTTTCATAAAACTAGTTATGATTGGTTGTTTAATTGTATTTCAGGTTTTGAGTAACACTAAAGAGCTAAAGCAGAATTTGAAAGACTCTATTAGAAACCAGTCTGATTTGTTCAAAGATGGAGGTCTTGGAACAGATAAAGTCCATAATTGTATTTGTTTAGTATTGCTGCGTCTTTTTTCTCTTTTCATATTGGATGCAACATATATGTTATAGGTGAAATTCGTCACGACTGGTTGGAGAGAAAGGTATTACAAAGAAGAATTTGCTGCTCAAACCGCTCACGACATTGAAGCGACGAGAAAAGATTTGGTTTGTAGAGTTGTTAATAAAGATTTACTATTAATTTCCAAGTTTCTTAATTTCTTTTGGTTTTATTAAGATGTGTTTTGTTTTTGTTTTTCTTTAACTTCCAATTATTAGGTTGCGAAGTATGGCGAAGGCCTCTGTTGGGTTCTGCTATATTACTTTTCTGGAGTTCCTTCATGGACTTGGTATACCATATCTTCCTTTACTATTTTTGAGATTTAATTTGAATTACATATGAAAAATATTTTTACATTCTGCTCGAATATTATTAGGTATTATCCATTTCACTATGGCCCGTTGGCATCGGATTTAAAAGGGCTGTCTCAGACAAAGGTTAAGTTTCAGAGAGGTTTGCCCTTCAAACCATTTGATCAACT
>BMAC01000175.1:939743-966562 GCA_014905375.1 Phtheirospermum japonicum
AAGTTGCAGGAAAAAATGCGGGTAAGAATCCTGATATAAAAAAAAAAACTATATCAAGTGAATATCAATTGTATTTCCTTTCTCTTGTTACTTATTATCCTAAGATGCAATAACTGTAATTTAACTTTCATTGGGACGTGTTTGGATAGAGGTTTTTCAAATCTAAAGGATTTTAAAATATTTTATTAATTTTACATTTCATGTTTGGTGTAATGTGGATTTGTGAAAATTATGTTGCTTGTTTGCAGGTACTTCTCGCATTGCTCGTCGTGTCCATGCTGACAGTGGCTCATTAGAGCTCGAGCAAAGGCGGTAGAAGCTGTAAATTAGCGTACGGGGCCGGACAACAGCTAAACGGAGTTCTAACATAGCTTTGTGGAGTGGTTCAAACTAACGAGTTAACTGAAGCAGTTATCAGTATGTCGCAGAACCTAGTGGGGAAGTCAACATATTAGACGGAGGGGCGGATTAAGTACTTTACTACCACGGGACGATCGCTGAGCGGCGTGAGCTGTGCAGGCAATTTTTTTTATGTATATGAATATGCAGGAAAAACTTGTTATCCGCAAGACTCATCCGTGCTTTCCATCTTTTAAGGCAGAGTTCACTGCATCTGTTCCTTTAACAAGAATTTAAGAAAATAATAGTCTACTATTTATTTTCTCTTGACCTCATCTTTCTCGATCTATCTGTATATTATTAATCTCTTTTTTTTTAATTACTCAGTTGATCTGCCGTTGACTGGGTCAGTTTCTTGGATTGCAACCCAAAAGTAGAGTCTTTTTCTTGAGGTAATTTTTTTTTTTACTGCAAAATTTGATGGGTTATTGTTGGTTTATATTACCTAGTTATGAATTGATATTTTGTTTTTGTGCGTTTGCGACCCAGTATTTAAACTGTTAAAAAAGAAGAAGTCTTTTCTGGGTTTTTATTTAGTCAATTTTCTTTGGATATGATTAATATATGAATGGGTAACATAGAGTTTATGAAAATTTTTGGTTTTTATTTTTTATTTTTTTAATGGTTGATTGGTTGGGGTGAAGTTGAACTGCTATCAAAGGTTTGTGAATTTATTTTTGTTAACCCTCTGGCATGATGTTTGATCATTAAGGTTGATTAATAAAATTTTCAATATTCTTGAATTATGGAGAAAGTCATTCGAGGCCTTTTTTTTTTTCTCCAAGGATGAGAGGTTCGAAGAGGGCTTCAAAGATCCGCAAGCTCTTCAACCTTTCCAAGGAAGATGATGTCCGTAAGTATGTCAACACATACCGTCGAACATTCACTACCAAATCTCGTTTGCAGAGTCGAAGAAAGAGCTCGACGCGCTTCTCTCCGACGAGTCCTTGGCTACTGTCCCAAGATCTTAAGATTTCATGAAGACTTTATCTTTTTTTTTTTTAATTTCATATAGTTTAATAAAAAAATATTAGTGTATTAATATTAGTTTTAGTTTGCCGTGTCTTAGATTCTATTGAAATTTGGTAATATAATTAATATAATCACATTATTTATTATTATTGATTTTGGTGTATTCCTGCTTTCATTTTATTTATTTTTTAAATTTTTTTAAACTTTCTAGAAGGTAACTTTTCTAAAACCGTTCTAGTAAATGGACATTCCAGAACGGTATTTTCAAAAAACCGATCTGGAAAGTATAACTTACCAGAACGATAACTAAAAAATACCGTTCTGGAAAGTCGCACTTTTAGAACGGTATTTTCAAATACCGTTCTGGTAAGTTATACTTTCCAGAACGGTATTTTGAAATTACCGTTCTGAAAAGTCGCGATTTCCAGAACGGTATTACAAAATACCGTTCTGGAAAGTGTGACTTTCCAGAACGGTATTTGAAAAAACCGTTCTGTAAAGTGGCGGATGAACATGGGATGGTACCATTCTAGAACAGAAAAATAATTTTTTAGAACAGTCTTTTTTTTACCCTTCTAGAAAGTCTGTCAATCCAGAAGGGTAAAAAAAGGCATTCTGGAAAGTCTGCCAATCCAAAACTATGTCACTACAGAAGGTACAGAAAGGCGTTCTGGATAGGCAGAATTACCCTTCTGGATATGCAGTTTCTGCACTAGTGCCCTGAATTGCAGAATTCTGATAATAAGGTCGTTCTTCAAAAAAATTTACGTCCATGGAGTGGAAAATTTTCTTAGTGATAGGGCAGGAGCACTTATAACCCTTCTTATTTGGTGAATAGCCAAGAAGAATGCATTTTGTGGCTCGAGCATCAAGTTTGTTACGGTTTGATGAATGGACATGAACGAATGCAGTGAAGCCGAAGATGTGGAGAGGAATTTCAGACATAATTTGTGAGTGAGGAAAAGTATTTAGGAGGATTTTCACTGGTGTTTTGAGATTTAGAACTCGTGAGGGAATTCTATTAATTAGGTACGTGTCTGTGAGAACTGCTTCTCCCCAAGATCTTTTTTAGACATGAGATGTGAAGAGCAAAGACCGTGCTACCTCAAGTAAATGGCGATTTTTTTGTTCTGCCACACCGTTTTGTTGTGGTGTGTCGACGCATGAACTATGATGGATGATTGTATTTGACTGAAGGAATGCTCTGAGGACGGAATTGAAGAAATCACGGGCATTGTCAGTTTTGAGGACTTGGATGTTGGTTTTGAACTGATTTGGATCATTTTGTGGAAAGTTTGGAAGATCTGGCTGGTTTCAGATTTTTCTTTCATGTGGAAGGTCCAACTTACTCGGGTATGATCATCAATTAATAACAAGAACTAACATGCCCCAGTGATATTTTGTATCTTTGATTGTCCCAGATGTCCCCGCGAATAAGAGAAAATGGTTTAGAGGTTTTATGAGGTCTTAGTGCATAAAAGTGACGAGAGTGTTTATATAATTGGAAAACATCACATTGGAAAAGCTGGTTATTTTCATTAAATAATGACGGGAATAATCATTTGAGATACAAGAAATTCGGATGACCTAGACGATAGTGCCATAACATAATTGTGCAATTTTTATTTGACTTGTAGATGTAAAAGATTGAATTTGAAAAGAATCACTCAGAGTTCCACAATTTATCCCAGGAGATTTGATATAAAGCACATACAGGCCCCTACTGAACTCAGCATTGCCAATCATCTTCCCCGATTCCAAATCCTGAAAAACACAAGAATTAGCAACAAACTTAGACTCACAAATTAGATCTTTATTCAATTTTCTCGCTGAGATTAAATTACAATCAAGATTTGGTACAAACAGGACAGAGTTTAGAACAAGGGTCGGTGAAAGAGTAATGGTCCCAATTCCAGCCACTTTAGAACACGAGCCATCAGCAACTCGGACAATAATATTATTAGAGCATTTTATAAAGGAGGAGAACAGTGATCTATCACCTATCATGTGATCAGAAGCACCTGAATCCATAATCCATGGAGTTGAGGAGGCTTGAGTGACGTGAAACGCGTGTAGATTGTTACCTTGCCGTGCAACTCCTCCGGTGCCAATAGTGATAGGCAATGATGACTGATTTGATTTGCTAAATAATTTATGAAGTATGTCTAGTTGATCCTTGGTAAAATAAGGAAATTGGGAGAATCAATGTTGAGATTATAGAGATGGGCAAAACTTGCGAGCTTGTGAAAATTCAGAAGGCTGTTAGGACCTGCATCGAATTAATGCTCTTGGCCATGACTATTAAGTAAAAACACAAATGTTTAATCTAAAATCAAAATTTTATGGCAAGAATGAAGTCAATTTCTTACATTGGACAACAATTACTCCCAAAATAAAAAATTAAACCTCAGCTACCGCTAGATAAAGAATCACGCAGCAGGAGGTCTTAAAACTGCAGATAGCTTTCAATTTGTAGGAACCAGTCCTTCCCATATAAACTTACTAAGAACCCAACCAACAGGCCATGACCATATTCAAATACCAATTTACTAGGAAGGATGGAAGACAGCAAATTTGACAGGAAAAGAGTCAGAAAATCACGAAGATGACGAACTATTCATGAAAACCGAATGTGGGGAGGATTGGGGTTTTTGGATGTTTTGTAATAAATGAATAATATTGATTATTCTTATTTAATATATTAAGAGCCAAGATAAAAGATTTAAAGTTCTAAGGACAAATTTGATATTCACAAATTCATATAAGTATTTAAAAAAAATATATCATCTCATATTGGCAAGTGTCATTCATTTAGGGATTATCTATCCACAAACAAGTACAACATGTTACTTGTCCGTACAAAAGCCTTACTAAGTTGTGCGTTCGTAAGCCAAGTGACTTTCAAATGGCTATCGATGAGTTAATCTTAGTCGTTAATGTAGCGACACGATCAAATCAAGAGTTAAAATATCCTGCCCATTACCCAACAAACACGTTTTAACTTTTAACTGGCACAACTAATCATCCATATATATTAATGTAAAATCATCCTCACATATGTGTCGGCTTTGCACACTTCGTTTGGAAAATAAAAAATTATGCATGCTTATTCAGTTGTTTGTATGTCACCCGAGTCTAATATCTACATAATTCAATATTTTTCTTTTATTGCATCCTGCCTAGTTTAATCTTTTCTTTTTATTATCTTTTGCCTAATTTATTATTTTTATTTCATTATATTTTGCCTCATTTAATATTTTCTTTTATTATTCTAATATAAAAATATAAAAAAAGTCATATATAATTAGTAGAAAAAAATCTAAATTAGTTATTTTAATTAAAAAATAAATTACATATGAAATAACTTTAATTATATAACAAGTATAATTATGAAAATAATTAAATAAGTTGTATTTAATTTGAAATTGTTTTTATTATTTGAGTTTCATATATCCTATATATGTAAGTTACGAGTTATTTGTTATAATATAAGTATGTAAATAAATATTACTAATGAGTTTACTCTAAATATAAAATATCAATTTTATATCAATAATTAATAAATATTGATTAGACACCGGCAATATGCAAAACACATTGAGAGTATGACATATTTTGAAAGTTTTAAAGTATATAACTAATAATTATTAATGAACTTAATCTAAATACTAAAATATAAAATAATTTAATAATGATAATTAATAAATAGAGATTAGACATATGTTGAGAATGCGACATCTTTTGAATTTTTCTAAGCATGTAAATAAAACTATTAACGAATTTAATTTTAAACACTAAGATATCAAATTATATAATAATTTTTATTTAAAATTTAAAACTTTATAATTATTATAAATATCTTTTATATTTATCTATCGTGTGTAAATATAGTTGTGCTAAACTAGTAATCTATTATTTCAAGAAAAATTCGCTTAATCTTGCTTGGAAATTCGCTAAACTAGTCATCTGTGAAAATCCCGACCGAACTCCCGGAAAACTTCTTATAAAAAATCAAGAAAAGAAAAAAACTGGAAAACTTCTTATAAAAATACAAGAAAAGAAAAAAACACGTGTTTGCTCTTCAAGGATATTTTTTAAGGGTTCAAGGGTGGAGGAGGTTTTCTTGATCTTTGTTAAGACTATCCTATCTTGAGTTATTACTAAGACTATCCCAGAGGTGGATGTACTAGGAGCCTGGGTGGCACAGGCCCCCCCAAATTATTTTATTATTTACTTATATATACATACACACACACACACACACACATATATATATATATATATATGTATGTATGTATGTATGTATGTATGTATGTATGTATGTATGTATGTATGTATGTATATATATATATATATATATATATAGGGTTGGGTTCAAATGAAAACCTGTCATTATATGTGAACTTAGGGACCAATGTACACCGTAGATTTTTTCAATCCAAAGGTTATTTTTTATTCAAATTTTGTGCTTCAAAAATGGAAAAAATGGAATTCACACGATGGTCAATTGATTTATAGGGTCAAATTAGGCATAAAAAAACACTACAAAAATCACGCCCATTATTTTAGTCCGTGATAATTGGAACACAAGAAGGCAAATATAATATGTTGCTTCCCGTTCATATATTCATGCAAAAAAAGCTTCTGGACGGCTATAAATTTTTCCTCGAACTTTCATTGTAGACAACCACCGTACAAAATTCCGACATCGAGTCTGGAGATAAAGTTTGAGGGTTTGATGGAAAATAACGGACGGCGATCCAGAGGTAACCGGCAGACGATACCTTCTGGCGGAGCAGGTATAATTTCTACACATTAAATCTGAATTTATCTGTAAACCCTAGAAAGTCAAAATTAATTGAAATAAAATTCCCTGTAGTTTAATAAGTGTTTTTTTAGTGAACTGAAGGAACTCCGATGTAATTCATGTATTCAAATTTGATTAGTCCTGTTCTTATTTTTTTTTTTTTGTGCGGCCCTAAAAATAAGGTTCGCAGAGGATTTTTTGTGTAGACTTATTTCTGGGAATTTGGTTTCCATTCTTTGTAACTGTTTATTGTTTAGACGCATTGATTCCAGAAAATATAGAACAATGCTTTTTAGATTGTTGTTAAAGTGCTTTCATCATGTGTGATCGCAGTGATACCAGAAAATATTTTGGAATTGGAGTATTTGCTATCATTATGAATTAGTACTTTCTTATTAAAATAGTGGGTTTTGATGTATATTTTCAGTGCTTTTATCCTATATGGATATTGTTCAGAGTATATGATAGTTTGTTTGTAGTGATGTGAAAATATGTTTCTATCAATGATTTTTTGGAAAATTTTGAAGTGCTTTGATATTATACCATGTATTGAGAATGTTGTTTGTGATGCTTTTGAGCTACATGTACAGTGCTATAATCTTATATAGTTATATAGTGCTTGCAATCATGGGTTGCTTTTGCTATAAATGTTATGATTTTTAATGTTTCTTACTTGTTTGTTAAGTGCTTTTATTGTATATAGATAGTTTTCAAGGTATATGATATTGTGTGTACGGTTATTTTGAATATGTTTATAATACTATTTTTTTAGTGTATTATTATAGTGCTTTCATGTTTCGATATGTAAACATAATATGTTTTCATGTATTCATAGTTTGGTTGATTCATAATATGTTATTTATTGATTTCAATTATCTTATATAGCTGAGCTACATGTACATTGCTATAATCTTATATATCTGTTTATACTGCTTTCAATAATGTTTTATGGTGTTGCATATTTGATGGAGGCTGGTGCTTTTCATTTACATGTTATGTCATCTTATATATTTGAGCTACATGTAAATTGTTGTAATCTTATATATCTTTATAGTGCTTTTAATAATGTTATATGGTGCTGAATATATGATGGTCTTTGGTGCTTTTGATTTATATGTTAAGTGTTGTCATTGTAAATGTCTAGTGTGCAGGGGTATATGATAGTGTGTTTGCTGTTGTTTGAAATATGTTTTCTAGTAATGCTTTTTGGAGTATGTTTGAAGCTGTTTCAATCATGTTTATGGGAGCTACATATATGATTGTGTCTGGTGCTTTTGGTTTACATGTTAAGTGCTTGTTGTACGGGGATGGTGTTCTGAGAATATGGTAGTGTGTTTCCACTGACATGAAATATGTCTTGTGGTATTGGCTTTTGTAGAGTATTTGAAGTGCTCTCATTGTTTCAGAATGTATTCATAATATGTTTCTGGTGCTTTTGGGAGATTTGTATGTGCGTTTTTGGCTATGTGAATTAATTCTATGTATAATGCTATAATTTTATATGTGTAATGGTCTCATTGAGTGTGAATAGTGCTTGTACGACATTTATCAATAAATTTGTAACCTGAGTGAATTATATAGATAAGCCGGATGAATCTAAAAAATGCAAGACAGACAAAGTGAGCAGAAATTTGGATGATGGTTTGAACACTTGCGTGGCAGTTAGCAAGAATGCAGAACATGGTGACGCGTTTGTAGCCGGTTTCGCATCAGTAAATAATAGAGCTCATGCACCACCTATAAATATCATTCTGCTTCAATCGAACAATGAGTTAGATGTGGTAAGCGGACAAATTGGTACGAACATCGTTCACGTTGAACCCCCGAGACTACCTATCCCATATGTGTCGAATTTGCCTGATGTGTAGGCTGAAACGATAACGAGGATAACGAATTAGTTGATCAAGATTTCCCATTACTCAGAACCAGAACATCTCCCAGAATCTTAGTGACTGCGATTAAGTAGCTGAATCCGCGACAGATTGAAGTGGTGAAGGAGATGGGGTTTGGTGTCCTACTACACTTGGATATAACTGTGCTGCCACAAAGACTGTATTATTGGGTTTTAGATAATTTCAATCCGAGGAGTTGTGAGTTGAATTTATAGAAGGACAAGACAATCCATATTGATCCTAGAGATTTCCACGTCATTTTTGGCCTGCCGAAGGGTCAAGTGAGTATTCAGAAAAAACCGAGGCACGAACAGTCGACATTGTTGGAGACATGGGCTGGTTACTTTATGAAAAGGAAGGATAAGATTCTTCCCAAGGAAGTTTCAAAACAGATGGTGGATGAGACTGATGGTGGCGTATGGTTCAAGCGCCAATTCCTGATATTGGTGACGTCTTGTCTAATTGAGGTTGCACACAATGGCTATGTGCTTCCACAAATCATGGATTACTTAGATGACATTGACAGCGTTGTGAATCTGAATTGGTGTGAGTACACGTTGAAGAGGCTTATAAGCTGCAAATTGGACTGGGACAAAAACAAGACGAAGGAATTCCAGGGGCCAATACTATTCCTAACGGTAATGTCTTCGCACTCAATAAAACATCATACGTTGTGCGATAATAAACAATGTTAGCTTTTTCTATTATATGATTTTTTCTATGTTTATTCAGAAACGCACACCACCACTGAATCAGACTGTCATTTTCAAAATAGGATCTTCTATTGATTTTGAAAAATAGAGTTTAATTTATTTTTTGAAAAAACCCGATATGTTATTATTTAATCAATAATTGGGTGTTGATTGTTGGAAATCACGAGAAAATAATAATGAAAAGTGATGACAGGTGATGTACGTGGACCGAGTTTCGTTGTTCACCAGAGTTGTCCCGCGGGCTTTCCCATTAATAAAATGCTGGGATAAAGATTCTTTGAAGAAAAGAGAGAATCATGAGGTAGATACGAATGGTCTTGGTGCCGGTTTCCCATGCGATAGGTTGAAACCTCCAAAGACACCGGTGTGTGAATCAATTAAACTGCCGCCGCAAGTGGAGAAGAATAAATTGAAAGATGTACCTGGAGGGGATACTATGCAAGCGTTCACAAATAGGTTCCTTGCAAAACCAAAGGAGATGGTCGACGCAATGTCATCTATCATGGAAATGGTGCAGTTAACTCCAGTGGGACTGCTCAATGACTTGAATTTTAATCGAGTTTTATCTACGACGCAACAACTATTGGGCTGCAGTAAACATGATACTCTTCCGGTGGACCGAGCCCAAGACACAGTCTGGACTGAAGAGTTGGGTGATGATGAGTTCTAGGCCGATTGTCTTGGTATCATAAAAGAGATAGAGGATGGTCTTAGGAAGAAAATGAAGTACAACTCTACTCAAGACGAGGTGCCAAGTTTCAGCATCGGTTTAACACAAGAGGAGATAGATGTCACTGAAAACTCGACCGAGATCAACCCACTCGTTGATGACCACATGGACTGTGGTGCGATAGTAAATGGTCTTCAAGGAGGAGAGCACACACCTATTGAAAACCCGGCGGTCGTTGACAAAGATGCAAAGGTGTTTATACATTGATTGTAAAATCGTAGTATACAGTTAAATTAATTAACGAATTCTGTAATTTTTCCTAACAGGTTAAGGAGAAGACTTCAAGGGAGAAAATAAAAGACGACGGTAGTGTCAGTAAGTTGCAACCTGTGGGCAAACAGGTAAACAGGGAAACGAAGTGCAAGGATGCAAAACAAAAGGGGGCAAATGTATTATCTCTGAACCTTTCATACATGTTGACTTCCTAATTCCATGTACTTATTCTGTTGGTTGATATGGAAATATATTGTTTTGTATATTAAACAAATTTGTTCTTGAAAAATGCAGACTAATGCTGAACCACAACCACACAAAATGGTCCGTAGGACTGGAAAGGAGCTTAAAAAGACAGTATCTTTTGCATCACCTTACATGAAAAGAGTGGTAACTGTGTCCGAGAGATTGGATAGGTTGGAGAAGTATTTGTTCTATTGGGTTTTGTATAATAAGGATGCTGACAGGTGCGTTGGATATGTGCTTTCTAAAGTTTTTTCAATGCTTTAATGAATGTAAAAGTAGTGATTTACAATATAAATCTTAAAAAAAACTTTTTTTTTTATTTTTGTCTGTGTGTTTGCTGATATAGAACTATGTGATTTTAAAGAATTTGGAGATATCAATAATTTGGCTGAGTATTTGACAACCCCTTTCATTATTTTTCAGAGAGGAAATTCTTTTTTCAAACGGTAGATCTGACCTTAGGCGACGAGAGATGATGACTATTGCACCAACATCGTACGTGAGTACAACTATTATTGATGTTTGGATCCAGATTCTGAATAGTAAAAAGAAATATAGAGCAGCAACGTCACCGTGCCGATTCTTTGCAACAACTGACCCATGCGTACGTCACACATGTTTTGCAAAAAATAATAATAAATCATCCAATAGTTTAGTATTATTATTTTAATTCGTGGTTCGATTTATGTAGTGCTATACAATGGTTGACCCGCCGGAGGGTTGGGATATGACCAAACGGGAAGAGAAGTTCTTCGAGAAATTGGATGAAGAGTTAAAACAAACCGATGGGCTTCTAATTAGCAAAATAGATATGGTAAGATGTAATTGGACTCGTTGACCTACGTATACTATAAAATAATGTTTTATTGTCTGACAAAATATTGTTTTGCAGTTTTTCTTTCCCATTTACCATGCCGAGCATTTCTATGTAATGGCTTTCAATGTCCGAAGGTTACGGGCTGACCTCATCGACAACTCAGTCATGGTGGATTCGAAATCGTTAGAGGTGGCGTACGGTGATACCCCGATGTTGTTGGTAAGTATATGCACACCTATATTGTTTGTTAGTGTGATATGGAATGGTGTGGTAACTCATATTTTGTGTACTCTGGAAAAGAAAAATAGTGTGCTTAATTATATGTTTTTTTATTGCTATTTCAAATTATTTGAACTATACTTGGGTATTCATTGTAATTTGAGTTTGATCATTTGTTCAGCATTATGATATTGGTTTAAGTGGAACAGTGCTTTCAATCACTTATTTATTCAACTTTATGATTATTTGTTGAATGCTTTTTTGAAGTGTAAATAGATATGTATTCATCTTAATTTGCATTTGATCCTTTGCTCTGATTATGATATTGGTTCAAAGGAAATAGTGCTTTCACATGCTTGTGTATAATGCTTTATGATTATTTGTTGAATGCTTTCTTAGATTGTAAATACATACGTATTCACTGTAATTTGCACTTGATATTTTTTTGTTTTGAGTATGATATTGGTTTAGTTGAAACAATTCTTTTACATATTTGTTTGTAGTGCTTTGTGAGTTTTTGTTGAATGCTTCTTTAAATGTGAATAGTTGGGTATTTATTATAATTTGTGATTGATCATTTGTTCTAATTATGATGCTGGTTTAAGGGGAACACTGCTTTCAATCACTTGTGTATAGAGCTTTATAATTATTTGTTTAATGCTTTTTGGAGTGTAAATAGATAGGTATTAATTATAATTTGCCCCTGATCATTTATCCTGATTGTGGTATTTATCTGAGTGGTTTAGTGACTTCATACGCTTGTTTGAAATGGATTCTGAAAACAAAAACTTGTTTATAATAATAATTGTAAGGTGTTTTGTTGTTTTATCCCAGAAGGATAAGCTTGGTGAATTTTTGAAGCGTAACGGACAAGGCCACAAAGCAACATGTCTTAACAAAGTCTTGGTGACAAGGTTGAAGATGATTTGGAGAGATGATGACAATAAATGTGATTGTGCAATATATACAATGCGCCACATGGAGACTTACATGGGGACATGGCAAAGATGGGATGCCGGGTTGAAGAGTAGGTCGGCAAATCAAATGGCTTTTTTGAAGGCCAAATATTGCGCGGCGATACTAACATCTGAAAGTAATGTGTACAGAGATCATAATTCAGAAGCAACTTCATACTACTATCGATGCTCCTGTGAAGACTACGAGATTGATGTGGTGGATCTGCTTATAAATGGTGGAAGTGGTGCCCCTCTAGAGTTTGATTTTGATGTGACGGAGTGATATGTTAAATGCATGAACATTTTTTTTTTAAATTTTTGTATTTTCTGCATTAAGAATAATTAACTTTCTTCGAACTTGGTGTTTGTTTTAGATTAAGTGGTTTTAGTATTAGAATTCATGGAGATTCACTTGACACTATTTGTCTTGGGTATTGACAACGTACTGTTTCTTTCTTTCTTTCTTTCTTTCTTTCTTTTTTTTTTTTTATCATTTGGAGTATTCTTTAAGGTTTGTTTTGTAAAATTATGATAATTTCTGTTTTTATTACGTAAGCACAACTGCAGTGCAGACTACTTTATAATCGAAACATTATTATTTAACAATGAAAGCATTGTAAAAAAATAACACGTTTTTGTTGGAACAAAAGCAGTATCAAACATAGCCGAATGCATCCCACACCCCACCCCCTTTTTTTTTTGTTTGTGCATGATGTAGACAACTTATTTATTTTATTTGCTATGAGGTGGCAAAAATCATCTCAAACATATTCTTAAAAGAACGAATAAGGCACTGATCTTCTTTTACCATGCTCTGGTGGCTTTCTTATTTTGGTTGCGCTAAGAAAATGAAAATAGTGGAAACAAAAAAATACTAAAATTGATGTTATGAGAGTAATAAACAATCTTTAGTTTAACAAAAAAACGCTTAACAGTCTTAAAAAATGGTTCTTAAGCAGGTAAAAACCATTTGAAGATAGTAAAAAATATATGATTTGTGATTAGGGAAAATATAACCCTGACATTTACTTCGATTCTACTGGACAATTTCGAGCATCATGGTTCGATTTTTTTTGGCGGCTACACATTCTCAATGGCTTGTTGCTATTTTCAATCGCCGTCTCCTTAATTGACTTCATGCGGTTACGAGAACCTTTGTTATTGACCGTTGACGGGGGCAACACTGTTACATCCTCAGGGATTGATGTACCATAGAATTTATCAAATAACTTGCGCTTCGCGGAGGAGATATTCGGTTGATCCCCATCCACCGTGAGAGATATTTTCAAATCCCTAATGCCACTTAACAACACAGACATATTATCTACCTTGCCATCGGCCAGGCCAACGCAAGTGTAAAACTCGGACATAATTTGATTCACAAGTGCTTTAATCTTCTCGATACAACTAGTTTGCCCATGAGTGACACCTTGCATATCGTACATGTTGTTCTTCAATGCAGATTTAGTCCAACGGCTAACAATGTACTCATCAGGAACCTTCTCGATTCTCAATTCTTTGAGTATGAAAAAAATATGAGAGCACAATAATCCTTCTCTCACGAGTTTATTGCAACTACAAACAACAGATTCATCACTCTTGTCATATTCAACCTTGAACAAACCGCTACGATCATCAACGTCATATAATAACATATTTTCATTCTCATATATGTTGGCAACACGACAACCAAAACAAGCAGCGACAATCTCGTATTGAACTTCTCTAAATATAAGAGTCGTATAAATAGACGAAGCGTGTTTTTCAATTGCTAAAGGCATTTCCAGGTATGGAATCTTAGTTTATTCCTGGCTATTAATAGCATCAAGAGTGTGTCTCTGTGAATCTAACGCACTTTCGATATTAAAATAAAATTCTAACAAGTTAGCACGAGGGTTTGTGTACCTGCCGAAGAACCCATTTTCACTTTACGACATAGACGTTGTTCTAAATAGCCGACTCATTGGGACATCCTTGAAGTAGGCGGGGATCCACATTTCAGGTATAACAAACAACGATTTAAACCAGCTATTATCAACTAAATCAAATTTGACCATGACCTGCTTTCATTGCACCTCAAACTCGGCAGGCTCGAGGATATCAGGCCACACAATAGAATTCAGTTTATCCTTGAATGATTGGTCGTTCTTCAGATTAGCCGGTAGCTTATCAGAGACTTTCTTCAAGCGTTGCCTTGTACCAACAAGTACCTTGTCGATTGCAATCTTCATCGCCGGGTCTTGGTTGGTTGTAATCATTAATGGACTACGACCCATGCAAGCCTTCAATTTTTCAAAGAGCCATGCATACGCGCCAACGTCTTCGCTTGACAACAACCCAATACCAAATGAAACACATTTACCATGATTGTCTTTGCCAGTAAACGGAGTGAATATCAAATTATACTTATCATGAAAATGTATAAAATAGGATTAAAATATTATTTTTAATTAGTTATAGTGCACTGTACTTGAGTATGAAAATGTGAACATGAGATTAATTATGAAAACATAATCGTCTGATTATGTTGAAGAAATAAGGTGTAAAACAACTAAGGAGAAAAGCACCAATCAATCATATTTTTTTAATTAATATTATATATATATATATATATATATATATATATATATATATATATATATATATATATATATATATATATAAATCTGAGCATGATTTGAATCAATATTAGATATTTATAGAAATATGTAAAACACATATAATTTTCAAAAATTAACTAGGAAATTATAACCTGTTTGTCGAGTACGTGGCATCAAATGACACGACAACTCCGAAAGTAGCAAAGTTTCTCCTGCACGTAGGGTCTGCCCAAACTAACCGAGTCAACTTATCATGGTCGTCAACGGCATAGTCAAACACAAATACCAGATACAATTCTTTCTTCATAAAGAACTTCTTCAATAACATTTGAGCATCAAACCCAACAACATATGCTTTCAAATCACGTGCAAAGTTCTTGAATTCAACTTTCGTACAACCTATGTTCGAATACCCACCAACAACTTCCTTAAAAAGCCTATACGATCTGGTTGCACCGATATTGGCACTAGCACAGTTCAACATGAATTTCTTATGAGCGGGATCTAGATTTCTATTCTCTTTAAGGAATGGCTTGTATGGTTCAAAAACTAACATATGACGATGATGTTCGATAAACTCGTTAACAACGTAACCTTCACCGGGACAAAATTTAAACTTGACACATGCCATGCACCCACATCGCTTTGACGTTCGGCGTATTTTTTTTAAAGGACTTCCACAATTGTTTTCGTTCTCACACACGACACTTTCGGTATTAAAGGGTACGACTTGCTTCTCGCCCTCTCTATTACAATAAACATTTTTGAGCATGATAGTGTTATCACGAAACTCTTTTTTCGATCCCAGACGAACATCGAAACCACATTTCGAGGCATAATTTCTATAGAATTTGATACCTTCTTCTAACGACTTAAATCTTTTTCCCTCGAAAGGCTTATAACTCAATTCACAGTATGGCAGGTAATACTCGGTTAGTCCAGGGGATATCTCGACGTGATACTCGATCCTTTCACTACAATCGTTATTGCCTGCAAATACAAAACACGCATGATAAAAAAATAGGTGCTTTGAAAATCATACGGTGCTTTAAACAATTTGTCGCATATATCGGTGCTTTAAAAATCATCATACGGTACTTTCTGCAGACTAAAACGTGATTAATTTGTCGCATTCAAAAAAAGCATGAAAGATCTGGGCATGATATTGACCAATTAGTGCTTGTTTTAAAATCCTTAAGTGTTGTTTGGATTATCGTATGATGCTTTCCAAAAGGCGATAAACAGGTTTTTCTTTTTTTTTTCTTCGATCAGTTCTGAATTAAGCCGTAAAAGGGATTATCGGATGGTGCTTTTTTTTTATACCATGAAGATCATGGTATAACAGAGCCGTTCACAGATTGTGATATAAAAGTAGATTAATTTTATCAAATATTTGGCAGGAAAAAAAAACTATTAGGAGATGGACACCAACCTGTTGATTCCATGTTCTGAATTACGCCGTCAAGGGAATGAGAAAGGTGAAACGATGATTATGGTGATTCAGCGTAAAGGAGATTGAATAATTCCTTATTGTATTAAAGGAATATACGTTATTATGGGATGTATTAATTGCACAGATTTCAAAAAGATGAAATTAACCCCAATATGCCTGAATTAGAGTCAAATCTTTCTTTTAATTTTAACCATTGATCTTGTTTAATCTATAACCTAGATTAGTCCCTAGGTTCACATATAATGACGTGGTTCTCATTTGAACCTAATCCTATATATATATATATATATATATATATATATATATATATATATATATATATATATATAAAGTTATCAATTTAAAAAATAATCATAGTGTGAATTAAAAAGAAGATTGTATTATTTTCTATATTAGCTAATTTTGTTGTTTAAATTTTTAAGCCGTAATATTTAATTTTTTAGAATAAATGATGTATAATGAATTTTTTTTTGGTGATATTTACGGAGATTTGAGTTTAGATATTGATGATTCTTGTTTATCATTAAATTCTGTAAATTTTAGATTTATTATTTATACCAATTGTTGGGAATGCTCTATTGATTTGAACATTTGGTCACTTGATTTTTTCTCGACATATTAAGTAAATAAAAATCTACTGTTATTGGTATTTAATTTACTTAAATTGCAATCATTTGGTCTTAGAAATCATAAAATAGAATCTAGTATTAAATTTCTTCAGAAGTATAATTTATTTTGAAGTTAGTGTTACTTCTCCCGTGATAATGACGAGTGTAGAAAGAGTATGTTTCAAAATAATGTATGTAAAATAAAATTGTACAATAGCATGAGAGATCAAATATTGCATAATTATTTTGTTACATATATAGAGAAAGAGTTATTTTTTTTATTATCAGCATGATACAATTGTAAGTCGATTTTAAAATATGATAACTCAACGAGAATAATAGTATTATGTTTTCTTAAGGCAAACACTTGTGTTAGACCAAATTGACGGATCATGACCCGTTAGGCCATATGACCCGATATTATAATATATTGATTTTTGTATTATGATGTATTGGTTTTTTAGTTGAAAGTATTGGTTTTTTAGTTAAAAGTATTGATTTTTCATAAATCTCTTACTCATGATATGATGTATTGGTACTATGATATATTGGTTTTAATTATAATGTATTAATTTTTGTATTATAATGTATTATTATAAAGTTTTGGCCTAACCAATGATCTGTCAGGGGAAATCGAACATTTTATGGGAAAAGTCACATTTGCAATTAGTGATACTAAATTACAATTTAACCAAAAATAATACTAATAATTTCTTACAAGTACTGTACAGCTCCCAAAAGCTTCTCTTCATCCTCAATTTTTCTCTGCGCGCATTTCCCAAACTCATAATACACTGTCTTCAGTTTCAAACACTTGAAAACGCACGCGGGTTTTGTGAAATCTTGGCTACCAAGGAGAGCAGCAAATTCGGTACAATTTAAATCCTCTACCTACTAAATCTGCAATGTATTTTTTGTTTTTTAATTATTACTTCTAATTTCTTCTTTTTTCTTCAGTCGCCGCTTCAATGGATGATCTTTCAGTTTCGAGTATAATGAGCACCAACGATATCAACATCCCTCCTTACTCGCACGAGGTGGCGATAAGGGAATTAACAAAGCTCATTTTCGCATTAGGTTTATCTCTCAATTTCGGCTCATGCCCAATTACTGTTCAATTTTTCCAGTCTGTGAATCCCTGTTTTAGAAAGATTAAACGGAGAACCGTGTTAAAGCAAGCTAGGCAAGATTATTCGAAAATGAAAAAACAGCTACACTCAGATTTCGCGTCTCTTAGCAATAAAATCGCCTTATCTTGCGATATCTGGCGCAGCGAGTACTGTCTAGATTACATTCGTATCACCGCACATTGGATAGATACTGATTGGTGTATGCATAGGAGGATTATCGCCTTTGAAATGTGCGATTTCTCCTTTTCTTTCGATCCTGTAATGAAATCTGTTGATACGTGCGATTTCTCATTTTCTTTCGATCCTGTAATGAAATCTGTTGATACGTGGGGGATTAAGGACAAAATAATCTCGATAACCGTCGACGATTTATGCGACGATGACGGTGCTTTCATGAGTGTTGCGGATAAAATACCTCCGACCCTGGATGGGAAATTGTTTCGTGTTAGGTGCGCGTCTCGTGCTTTGGGTTCGTGCGTCACGGCCGGTTCGTTAGCCGTTTGGGAACACATAATCAATATCCGTAATGGTTTTCAAAAACCGGCTGACCACCGAGATAGCTATATATTGCTGTGCGAGAAACACGGATTGAAACCTAGGTATGGCATGTTTGTCAGTGGTTACAGCTGGGATTCCACTCGGGAGACGCTAAGAAGGTGCTTGCCGTATAAGGACGTTCTTAACGAGTTCATCGGGACGCATTGGCCTGACGAGGAAATAATCGCCGAACGGGATTGGGAGATCGTGTCTGTGTTTAGCAGGTTCCTAGACGTGTTTTATGAGGCGGTCGATTGTGTCTCGGCGAATTATTACCCGTCCTCGAGTGGGATTCTTCTTCATCTGGTCAACATCGCTAAATTATTCTCCGAGTATCGAGGAAGTGTCGTGCTTGGCGAGAAAATCGCGGTTATGGAGGAGAAGTTTCTGAAGCATTATGAGAAAATCCCGGATTTGTATTGCCTGGCTGCTATCATGGACCCGCGGATAAAACTATCCGGGTGTGAATGTCTGATGGAGTCTTTCTATCAGTGCACCGATAGTAAAAAGATAAGTTTCGAGCAAGAAAGGATGAAAATATCTGATTTGTTAAGGGAAATGTACAACCTTTATGCGTCGATGTACCGTCATACACAGCAGTCGAAGAAGTCATCCTCGTGTTCTGGCACGGGTGGCTTTGCATGGTCGTTGATAAGTCGGAAGAAGCAAAAAACGGGGGATTTGGATTTCGACGAGCTGGCATTTTATTTGAAAAGCCCACATACATTTGAGGATATCGAGGGGTTTGACATTTTGATGTGGTGGTGTAACCAAGAGTCGGTTTATCCCGTTCTTGCGTCCATGGCACGTGACCTATTTACGACGCCGGTGTCAACTCTGGCGCCGGATTGTGCTTTTGATATAAACCCGGAGAGAAAGATTAGGGATAAATCGTATCATTTGATACTTGATAAGACAATGAGGATGTACGCGTGCTTGAAGGATTGGTTTAATGTTGAGCGGAGAACACAAGGCAAACGAGATCCGTACTATGAGGACGAATGGTGGTGTGATTTTGAGGAAGAAAGGTTGAGTGATTTTGAGGATTAAGTTACAAATCGTCCTTTTTTTTTTTCCTGGTGTGTTTTCATTATTCATCTGCTGTAATCTGGTAGTGATTAACTTCAATATGTTTTCATTTCTTCTATTTTCCCCTTTAAGAGTTATTTAAGGTAAGATATGCGGACTGCACTGTTTTATTTTGTTTTGTATTTTGGAAAATGGATGAAAGAATGGGGCTGTCCATTCGATCCAACAAAAATTTCTTAAGCAAAACACAAACACAATAATGTGGAGTTGGATGTACTTAAACCCATTAATATCGAAGTCAAAATAGCGAGAGTTGAATTGGTGCGGCCAACGGGCCCGGGAAGATTGATGAATTCTAGGGGCATTCCAAACAATTTAAATTGTAAATTTGGATTTAATGATATGCATTAAGAGTACAGTACATATTAAATGTTAGGAAATACTCCTTCCGTATAATAAATGTTAGGAAATACTTCTTCCGTCCCAAGATGATAGTCCTGCGTAGTCTTGCGTTCACACAGATAAAAAAAAAAAGAGTAGTTTATGTAGTTAAATTATTAATTGCGTAGTTTTGCTTTCACACAGATAAAAAAAAAGTAGTTTATATAGTTAAATTATTAATTTAGTTAGTGTTTTCCAATTATACCATTCTTGAATTTATTAATGTCAATTAATGCTTATAGAAATCAATGTTGGAATTAGTATATTTGTTATTGGAATAATAAGATTTTGCATTGTAAGCATCAATTTTCAATTTACCATGTAAAATACTAGTATTTCAAAAATATTAATTAATACTATGTGTGGAAATGAAAATTTAATAATATATTAAATATAATAACTGGACAATCTTTGTAGGACGGATAAAAATAGAATACTGGCTATTTTTATGGGATGGAGGGAGTATTCACGATTCAACAATCAAAATAACCAAACAAATACATAATATTTCTATTGATTTAGAATACACAAATAAATCAATAACAAGTAACTAAAAATATTATAAGAAGGTCATAAAAGTTCGTGTCCAAGTATAGCGCTCTTTCTAGAGAGAAAAATGTCTACGTTACAACGGTAATAATATTAATAGCACGCTTTCCTTTTTAAAATTTGATAAGTTGATACTCTATCATATACTTTGATAAAAAAAACTCAAACCACTTAAATACTCAATAATCAATAAAACATGAAAATTAATATAATAGATATTGCTTTTGCAAACAATAAGTTTGTAAAGAAATTGAACTTTTAATTTTTGTTGAGTCAACAAAAGCTGGAAAATGAGATGTTTTTCCAACCAAAACTTGTGTACTCTTTATAATAAAAATCATATATTTAAAATGTCTAATGCTATTATTTCACATAATAACAGTCAACCACATTATACTAATTGTCCCTAATTTTTTTGTCGTTTTATTGTTGTTTAAGATGAAATGTGTTGTGCTCTCGTTGCTCCATTTCGGATGTGTCGACTCCTAGTGCATCCAGAGTATAAAAAATTTCTTGGTTCGAACAACCAAGGGGTTCGGCAGCCCTCTTGCGAATGACCAACTGAAACGTGTCGCTCCTCACCTAAGTTCGGAGTAGACGTGCTCAAATGGTTCAAACCGCCGGTTTGGTTTCGACAGAAACCTCGAACCGAAATCAAACCGTGAAATTGGACGGTTTCTGGCGGTTTGCAAACCGTCGGTTCACGGTTCGGTACCAGTTTGATTTGGCCGGGTTTTTTTTTTCCTTTTTAAACATTAAAAATTCATATTTTTTAGTTTTTTGAAGTTAAAATTTTTTATCTTTAATTATTATATATTTTTTAAAATGTACAAGATCAAATGAGAAAACAAAACTAATGCTTTGAAATTTTGAATTTATTAAAAAAATGTGAGATTGAACCATTTAAAATATTTGAAATTAAAATAAAAAAAATTATATTAGGACAATTTTGAAATTTTGAAGTTAGTGAGAAAACAAAACAAATACTTTGAAAACTTATTTAAAAAAATGTGAAATTAAATCATTTAAAATACTTGATGTTAAAATTAAAAAAAAATTATATTAGGAGAATTCTGAAGTTAGTGAGAAAATAGAACAAATACTTTGAAATTTTGAATTTACTAAAAAAAATATGAAATTGAACCATTTAATATATTTGAAGTTAAAATATATATATATATATATATATTATATATATATTATATATATATATATATATATATATATATATATACTATATATATATTAGAAGAGTTTTGAAATTTTGAAGTTAAGTGAGAAATTAGAAATAATATTTTTAATAAATTCAAAGAAAAATAAAATGAAATTGGATTTGAACTATTTTCAAATATTTGAAGTTAAAATTTGAAATTTAAATTTCAAATAATTGAATATAGTTGCCTACGTATCCCTTGAGAATCAAAGTCTACATAGTTCTCACTTACCTTACTTATCTTAGGAATCGTAAGCGGTGGTGCGGGAGGTATCATATTCATCCATTTACCGACTCGTTGCTAAATCCCGTATCATAATACGTCTCGCTCTCTTCATCTTCACTAAAAATATTTTTTTATTTCCGTCGATGGGCGTTGACTCAATCATGCAACAACATTTGATACTCGAGATTGTGAGGTCTAAGCTTGGATCTCCACTCGTCCAGCATATACCCCCCTTCACTGAATGCTTGGTCGACTAAAACGGTTTATACGAGAACGACCAATATCTCCCTCGTAATGATGTTAACAACGGGATAAAGTGATTTCCTCGATGCCCACCAATTCAAAATATCAAACTTGCTGTCGGCTTCATTTTCCCCCCAACGTTCCATACTCAAAAGTTGTTGTTAGATAAGTTTCAAGTTCTCGATAAGTGTTAGAACCGAATGAGTAACCCGAACGCCCCATTCGAGGGTTTTTTCTTTTGTTTCAAAAATCTTGAAATCCCTCAATTTCATCGTCGTCGTCACCACTTCTACTAGGATTACCACTTCTAGCAAAAGTTTTTCGCACAAAAGTACTCATAGGAAGAGGACCATCACATTTTATACTATATTCTTTAAATATATCAAATAAATATTTTTTCACATTTTGAATAATATTTTCAACGTAAGGATATTCAAACTCTTCAAACGACATTAAAGCATCATAATAACTGTTATGATAAAGTTCTAAACCACTTTCTCTATTATTAGGATCTAATAATGTAGCAACTAAAAATATATTTGGAATGTAATAAAAATACTTCAACCATTTTCGTTTCATAGAAACAACACATTCTTCCAATCGTTCATTTTTCATACACTCCTTAACACAATATTCAACAACAAGGTGAGAAGTAGGATAATAAAAATTGGAAAATAAATTAGTAGCATCATTAAACACCTTTAAAAGATTTTTCAAATATTACATGTAGACCATTGGTTTGTATATGACATAATTCCAGTTTCTTCTTGGTCGAAAAAACGAACACAAAACCTCTATATACGAATATGTATCTTTCAATAATTTATATGCAGAGTTCCAACGAGTAGGCACATCGGTTGGATTTTTTTTCCTTCAAACCCGTTCTCCTTACAAAATCTCACCTATTTTCGTTGCAAATATTTATTTTTATGAATACACGTGACCGCCGCTTTAATGGGAGAAAGTTTATTTTTCAAAACATTCAAACCATCTTGAGCACACAAATTCAAAATATGGCATATGCATATAATATGAAAAAACAAGCCACCAATAGATGATTTACAAATATAATAAGCTCATTAACATTCGCCGTATTAGATTGCATTGTCAAATGAATTATGAAATATTTTTTCAACTAGATCATACTTTTGACAAATTAAATGAATTAATTGACAAATATTATGTGCATTTTGAGGAGGTTTAAAATCTCTATATGCAAGCAAACTTTTTTGTAAAGTTCAAAAATTATCAACCCAATCACATCTAACACCCATGTAAGAGTTTCGTTCCTAATGATCACTCCAAACATTCGAGCAAATTGAAACTATAATTGGTAAACTAGCAAATTCATTACATAAGTTTAACTTATATTCACCAAAAACTTTTTTAATATCACGAGTAAGGATAGAGCGTGAGACTCTCGTACTCGAGGGATTAAAACAAAGTTCGGTGAATTATTCATATATATCATAATTGGCAAAGTTAAAAAGAAGAGATCTAGAAGAAACAAGTTTTGTTAATTTCTTTCTATGAGTAGTGTCGGAATATGTAAATAAAGAAGAAGAGTTCGTACTTACCTGTCCTCCTTATAGTTGCGTTTGAGTCTTATCGATACCGACTTTGCTGAGGTGTTTTTTATTGAAATGGTTGTGCATATTCCCATATCCTCCTCCTTCTAGAAATTGGTAAGATGATGGAGAATAGTTGTAAGTGACACGGTATCTCCTTTTTTTTTTTTTCCATCTTCCGGAGGCGGCTCGTTTACAGGTGCTAGGATCTCAATTTTTTAAAATGTCGAATTTTAACTCCATTGTTGCCCGAACGGCAATAAAGCATCATAATAACTATTAAGATAAAATTCTAAACCACTTTCTCTATTATTAGGATCTAATAATGTAGCAACTAAAAATATACTTGGAATGGAATGAAAATACTTCAACCATTTTCGTTTCATAGAAGAAACACATTCTTCCAATCGTTCATTTTTCATGCACTCCTTAAAGACGAATGCAATTTTAACACAATTTTCAACAACAAGGTGAGAAGTAGGATAATAAACACCGGAAAATAAATTAGTAGCATCATTAAACACCTTTAAAACTTTTTTCAAATAATTACACGTAGACCATTGGTTTGTATATAACATAATTCCAGTTTCTTGTTGGGCAAAAAACGAACACAAAACCTCTCTATACGAATATGTATCTTTCAATAATTTATATGTAGAGTTCCAACGAGTAGGCACATCGGTTGAAAAATTTTAGGTTCAAACCCGTTTTCCCTACAAAATCTTCACCTATTTTCGTTGCAAATATTTATTTTTATGAATACACGTGACCGCCGCTTTAATGGGAGAAAGTTCATTTTTCAAAACATTCAAACCATCTTGAGCACACAAATTCAAAATATGGCATATGCATCTAATATGAAAAAAACAAGCCACCAATAGATGGTTTACAAATATAATAAGCTCATTAACATTCGCCGTATTAGAATTGCATTGTCAAATGAATTATGAAAATATTTTTTCAACTAGATCATACTTTTGACAAATTAAATGAATTAATTGACAAATATTATGTGCATTTTGAGGAGGTTTAAAATCTCTATATGCAAGCAAACTTTTTTGTAAAGTTCAAAAATTATCAACCCAATCACATCTAACACCCATGTAAGAGTTTCGTTCCTAATGATCACTCCAAACATTCGAGCAAATTGAAACTATAATTGGTAAACTAGCAAATTCATTACATAAGTTTAACTTATATTCACCAAAAACTTTTTTAATATCACGAGTAAGGATAGAGCGTGAGACTCTCGTACTCGAGGGATTAAAACAAAGTTCGGTGAATTATTCATATATATCATAATTGGCAAAGTTAAAAAGAAGAGATCTAGAAGAAACAAGTTTTGTTAATTTCTTTCTATGAGTAGTGTCGGAATATGTAAATAAAGAAGAAGAGTTCGTACTTACCTGTCCTCCTTATAGTTGCGTTTGAGTCTTATCGATACCGACTTTGCTGAGGTGTTTTTTATTGAAATGGTTGTGCATATTCCCATATCCTCCTCCTTCTAGAAATTGGTAAGATGATGGAGATGCACGAGTATAGAGAGATTTATAAAAAATCAAATACTTTTAAGTTATCAAACCGAATACATCATAGTACAAGTAACCAATACATTATAATGATTGGGTCAGATGGCCCTATGGGTCATGACCCATCAATCTTGTCTGACACAAGTGTTTTGCCCTTTTTTTTAATATTTAGAATTGATTAAATAATTATATAGTACAAAAATAGTTTATTATATAATCTTCTTTTTCTGATTTCAAGTTTTGAGTTTATTTAGTATTACTATTATAACATTTTATATTTTGTTTACAATTTTTTTTATTAATTTCATGTCCAGACACCTCATTTCTTAATATTTTTTTTTCTGTTTTAGTTTTTTTATATTATAATATTTCTTTTTCTATTTTTTTTCTTTTTCAGATTCATGAGATAGTTTTTTAAAAGGAAATATACATTATTATATATTTTTTATAGAACAAAATGAAAGATTATTTAAAACCTAGTCTTTTTTGCAATAACACCTAAATCAAGAGTTGGAGTTGCCCCATTAGTGTGATATGTGAACATAAAACAAAATATCGTGGGGTTCAAATCCCAAGAATGCATTTTTTATAAAATTAGATACATCGAGTCACATCAACTACCATGTAAGCTCACGAACTCGACGTGCCCAACGGTTCGGGCGAACCGGCCAAATCGTTGGTTCAAACCGGCGGATCAACGGTTGTAGAAACCGTTGACCACGGTTTGAACCGGAACCTAAACCGCCGTTAAGCGGTCCAGTTTCCGGTTCCGGTTCTACCTTTTTCCAACCGTAAATCGGAGGTTTTAAACCGCCGGTTTGAGAATTAAAAAAAAATCGGCCGGTTCAAACCGGCGGTTTCAACCGGTCAAAATATAGCCGTTGGGCGCGGTCAACGCCTGGTTTGAAATCAACGGTCAAGATCAAGTGATCGTTGATGGATCAACGGTCGAGATGAAATGACCGTTGATTCAAACCGCCGGTTTGAACCGAAACCGGCCGGTTTGGTCCAAAACCGGCGGTTTCTCCCGCCTTTTTTTTTTTTCACTCCTATAAATACCCTCATTTACAACTCATTTCTCTCACACCAATCTATCATCTTCTATAATCTCTCTATTCTACATTGTCCCTCTTTGCAAATTTAGTGATTTACTAAGATTCTTTAATTATTATAAGCCTTCCTAATCCTAAACTTTAATTAAGTTTAGTATTATAATTCCAAATATATTTCTTACTTTCTAGTTGTAATCCTAAATTTATAATCCTACTACTTTAGCCTACTACTACTCTTTCTTATTTTTTTATATTAATCTTAATATAAAAAAAGGGCAAAACGTGGAGGTTTTTCTCATTCTCGTCGAGCCAATAAGGGGAAGAGTATAGCACTCGGTGACGACGCCAATGTCCATCCCTTCAGCTTATCACAAGGCAAACGCTCCTTCGGTCGGTGACTACAATCCCAATCCCATCAACATTGATTGGAGTGATACCTACATTGATCGAACTTATCGAACCGCCGTTGCCTTTGCCGGTGAAGAAACGCCTATACCTGATCAAGAGGAGGTGGATCACGATGATTTACCTCCAAGAAACCCAAAAACTCATTTTTGGGCAATAACGGAGTTAAAATCAAACATTTTTCAAAAAATTGAGATCCTGCCACCCGCAAACGAGCCACCTCCGGAAGATGGAAAAAAAAAAAAGGAGATACCGTGTCACTTACAACTATT
>BMAC01000175.1:966587-978692 GCA_014905375.1 Phtheirospermum japonicum
GGGCAATAACGGAGTTAAAATCAAACATTTTTCAAAAAATTGAGATCCTGCCACCCGCAAACGAGCCACCTCCGGAAGATGGAAAAAAAAAAAAGGAGATACCGTGTCACTTACAACTATTCTCCATCATCTTACCAATTTCTAGAAGGAGGAGGATATGGGAATATGCACAACCATTTCAATAAAAAACACCTCAGCAAAGTCGGTATCGATAAGACTCAAACGCAACTATAAGGAGGACAGGTAAGTACGAACTCTTCTTCTTTATTTACATATTCCGACACTACTCATAGAAAGAAATTAACAAAACTTGTTTCTTCTAGATCTCTTCTTTTTAACTTTGCCAATTATGATATATATGAATAATTCACCGAACTTTGTTTTAATCCCTCGAGTACGAGAGTCTCACGCTCTATCCTTACTCGTGATATTAAAAAAGTTTTTGGTGAATATAAGTTAAACTTATGTAATGAATTTGCTAGTTTACCAATTATAGTTTCAATTTGCTCGAATGTTTGGAGTGATCATTAGGAACGAAACTCTTACATGGGTGTTAGATGTGATTGGGTTGATAATTTTTGAACTTTACAAAAAAGTTTGCTTGCATATAGAGATTTTAAACCTCCTCAAAATGCACATAATATTTGTCAATTAATTCATTTAATTTGTCAAAAGTATGATTTAGTTGAAAAAATATTTTCATAATTCATTTGACAATGCAACTTCTAATACGGCGAATGTTAATGAGCTTATTAGTATTTGTAAACCATCTATTGGTGGCTTGTTTTTTCATATTAGATGCATATGCCATATTTTGAATTTGTGTGCTCAAGATGGTTTGAATGTTTTGAAAAATGAACTTTCTCCCATTGTTTATTGCCCAAAAATGAGTTTTTGGGTTTCTTGGAGGTAAATCATCGTGATCCACCTCCTCTTGATCAGGTATAGGCGTTTCTTCACCGGCAAAGGCAACGGCGGTTCGATAAGTTCGATCAATGTAGGTATCACTCCAATCAATGTTGATGGGATTGGGATTGTAGTCACCGACCGAAGGAGCGTTTGCCTTGTGATAAGCTGAAGGGATGGACATTGGCGTCGTCACCGAGTGCTATACTCTTCCCCTTATTGGCTCGACGAGAATGAGAAAAACCTCCACGTTTTTGCCCTTTTTTTTATATAAGATTAATATAAAAAAAATAAGAAAGAGTAGTAGTAGGCTAAAGTAGTAGGATTATAAATTTAGGATTACAACTAGAAAGTAAGAAATATATTTGGAACTATAATACTAAACTTAATTAAAGTTTAGGATTAGGGAGGCTTTAATAATTAAAGAAACTTAGTAAATCACTAAATTTTGCAAAGAGGGACAATGTAGAATAGAAAAGATTATAGAAGATGATAGATTGGTGTGAGAGAAATGAGTTGTAAATGAGGGAAATAGTTGCAAGTGACACAGTACCTCCTTTTTTATTTTTTTCCATCTTCCGGAGGTGGCTCGTTTGCGGGTGGCAGGATCTCAATTTTTTGAAAATGTTTGATTTTAACTCCGTTATTGCCCAAAAATGAGTTTTTGGGTTTCTTGGAGGTAAATCATCGTGATCCACCTCCTCTTGATCAGGTATAGGCGTTTCTTCACCGGCAAAGGCAACGGCGGTTCGATAAGTTCGATCAATGTAGGTATCACTCCAATCAATGTTGATGGGATTGGGATTGTAGTCACCGACCGAAGGAGCGTTGCCTTGTGATAAGCTGAAGGGATGGACATTGGCGTCGTCACCGAGTGCTATACTCTTCCCCTTATTGGCTCGACGAGAATGAGAAAAACCTCCACGTTTTGCCCTTTTTTTATATAAGATTAATATAAAAAAAATAAGAAAGAGTAGTAGTAGGCTAAAGTAGTAGGATTATAAATTTAGGATTACAACTAGAAAGTAAGAAATATATTTGGAACTATAATACTAAACTTAATTAAAGTTTAGGATTAGGGAGGCTTAATAATTAAAGAAACTTAGTAAATCACTAAATTTGCAAAGAGGGACAATGTAGAATAGAAAGATTATAGAAGATGATAGATTGGTGTGAGAGAAATGAGTTGTAAATGAGGGATATTTATAGGAGTGAAAAAAAAAACAGGCGGGAGAACCGCCGGTTTTGGACCAAACCAGCCGGTTTCGGTTCAAAACGGCGGTTTGATCAATGATTATTTCATCTAGACCGTTGATCATCAACGATCACTTGATTTTGACTGTTGATTTCAAACCAGGCGTTGATCGCGCCCAACGGCTATATTTTGACCGATTGAAACCACCGGTTTGAACTGGCCGATTTTTTTTTTAATTTTCAAACCGGCGGTTTAAACCTCCGATTTACGGTTGGAAAAAGGTAGAACCGGAACCGGAACTGGACCGCCTTAACGGCGGTTTAGGTTCCGGTTCAAACCGTGGTCAACGGTTTCTACAACCGTTGATCGCCGGTTTGAACCAACGATTTGGCCGGTTCGCCCGAACCGTTGGGCACGTCGAGTTCGGAGCTTACATGGTAGTTGATGTGACTCGATGTATCAATTTTTAAAAAATGGCATTCTTGGGATTTGAACCCACGATATTTTTGTTTTATGTTCACATATCACACTAATGGGGCAACTCCAACTCTTGATTTGGTGTTATTGCAAAAAAGACTAGGTTTTAAATAATCTTTCATTTTGTTCTATAAAAAAATATAATAATGTGTTATTTCCTTTTAAAAAACTATCTCATGAATCTGAAAAAGAAAAAAAATAGAAAAAGAAATATTATAATATAAAAAAACTAAAACAGAAAAAAAAAGTATTAAGAAATGAGGTGTCTGGACATGAAATTAATAAAAAAAAATTGTAAACAAAATATAAAATGTTATAATATAATACTAAATAAACTCAAAACTTGAAATCAGAAAAAGAAGATTATATAATAAACTATTTTTGTACTCATATAATTATTTAATCAATTCTAAATATTAAAAAAAAGGGCAAACACTTGTGTCAGACAAGATTGATGGGTCATGACCCATTAGGCCATCTGACCCAATATTATAATGTATTGGTTCTTGTACTATGATGTATTGGTTTTTGTACTTAAAAGTATTGATTTTTTATAAATCTCTTACTCGTGCTATGATGTATTGGTTTTTATATTATGATGTATTGGTAATATGATGTATTTAGTTTTTTACTATTATGTATTAGTTTTTGTACTATAATGTATTAGTTAGCACTGTCAAAACGGGCCAGCCCACCCTGCCCGTCGAGGGCTGCTCCAACACGGAGCGGGGCGGTCCTAGCCCGTTTCTGCGCGTGCCTGGAAATCCGAAGTCCGTGGCTCGCGAAAGATGGCCCGCGGGCTGGGCAGTTCAAGAATATAATTTTGCAAATTTTAGGCACCAAACAGAATAAACAGAATTAAGGTTGTATCATACAAACCATTTGATACAGGCTGTATCAAATTAAAGTACATAACATTTAAGTCATACAATCAGTTCTAAAGATAATAATACAAAGTATAAACCATTCAAAATTTATACAAATTACAAACCATTAGAAAAATCACATCCATGTCCAAATCAAACTGAAACCATCCAAGACTTAAATAACCAAACTCCAACAAACCATTCAATCGGATTCAATCTTGATCCAATCAAGTAATATCCATCTAATATTCTCCACCTTTATCTTCAACCACAGAAGCTGTTGAAACTACTCCAGTTGACGCTCCTTCTATCGTCTCCCCATCAACATCATCTATAAAACACAAGAAAAATTAGAAACTTAGCACGTGATAATTCTATATTAAACCTAAATAAGAATATATGCGCGTGCGCGCCCACACGTAAAAATAATATAAATGAATATAATATTCTTATATATAATTATACATAACAGGAAAGATTATACGAGAACTAAAAAGAAAAAAAGAAAAAAGTGGCAAAATATAATGGCTTTCTCACTTTGCTTCTTTTGATTTCTGTATGGTTAATTTGGGCCTACATTGAACGTGCATGTCATCAAAATAGTAGGGGCCATCATATTCATATTCTTAGGAAGCCTATATATTCATTAGCCTCACAAAATCAGGAGATTCTTGAGTGATTGAATAAAGTCTAGCTTCACTTTTAATCCAAGTTAATTATTTTTAGACAAGATTCTCAATATTTCAATTAAGAAAAATCTTTCGATAGGAAAAATCAATAGTCGAAAATAGTTGAAGAGACTTTACACCAACTCGTATAAAGTTAAATAATTTCGTTTGCTGAGTCGAAAATAAATCTACAAATTAATATTGAAGATAAGAAGAAGAAAAACTCACCAAATCAGATAATTGAAAATAACATTTACTAATTACTAATTAGAGTTTAAAGGATTTGAAAAAATAAAACCAAACCTCATCAAATTCAGACGGAAAGGATGCAGATGGTGGTGTGGCTGGTGGACTTGTGGTGGGCGGCGCTCAAGAGGATGCGGACTGGTGGTGGGCGATGCTCATTCATGGTGGCGACGGATTAAAATTGGTGGATGTGATTTAAAATTAGGAATTTAGAAATTAGACTGGGATCGTGTCGAGTGTGCTAGCCTGACTAGAGTGGAGATTGGAGTAGGACGGTAGCGTGCGTGATGGGTGGCAAAGCGGGAGCGGCGTTGGCGATAGAAGGAAGAAGACGGGAATTAGGGCTTGCAGAAATTATGGTCGAAGAGCGGCGTCCCCATTTTTAATTGCTGCTGAAACTCCTTTCTATTTTATAATATTTTTATTAATTAAAAAAGCCCGCAGGCCAGCCCGTTCCGGCCCACGAAAACCCACGGGCTTAACGGAGCGGGCCAAATACTCCCGCGATTAAACGGATCTGAAGGTTCTAGGCCCAAGACCATCCGTTTAAGCGGGCCAATGGGCCGGCCCGCAGGCTTTGGCCCATTTTGACAGTGCTAGTATTAGTATAAGATTTTTACTTGACGGATGATCCGTTAATCCGGCCTAACAAAAGTGTTCACCTAAAAAAGGTTAAAATTACTATTGAATAATAATATAAGTCGTTAAGACTTATAAAGCAAGTTAATATATATAAAATAAGTAATCTATTAATTATTTTATAATATTATTATTATGCAAAAATATAATAAAAGTGTGGTTAATTTAAAAATAATTATTTCATAAATCTAAATAAGGAAAAGATATATAAATTAATATAAATTAAAAAAATACCATAGAAGGCCAAACCGTGTATGGGGGCTCGGGTGGGCTATCACGAATAGAACACTTTATTCCGGTATGCTCTCCACAAAAGTAATTAAATAATTATACTATATTTTATTCTATAAAAATATAATAAAATGTGTTAACTTCTAAATAATGATCTCATAATTAAGAAGAGAAAAAAAAATCTAAATATAATAAAATTTAAAAAAATACCAAATAAAAAAGTATTAAAAATGAGGTGTCGGGACATGCAATTAATTGAGAACTTTTATAGACAAAATACAAAGTATTATAATATAATACTATATAAATATCAAGCTTGAAACCTAAAAAAATTATATAATAAACTATTATTTTAATTCATATAATTACTTAATCAATTTCTTAAAATATAAAACTTAAAAATATTATAACATAATAATATAACTTTTTTAAAAATTATAAAATAAGTTAAATAAATATATAAGTTACTCAAATAATCTTTCGATGATATTTTTTTTTATAAAGATATAATAAAGTGTGACTGCTTCTATATAATTACTTCATAAATCTGAAAAATAAAAAAACATGAAATATTATAAATATAATTAAAAAAAACTACCAAATAATAAAATAAATAAATAAATAAGAGTATTAGAAAATGAGGTATTTGGACACTAAACTAATTGAGAACCTTTTTTTAAAAAAATAAAAAAATTATATAATATAACACTAAATAAATTTCAAAATTTAAAATCAGAAAAATTATAATAAAATATTGTTTATATTTGTATAATTTATTAAATGTGAAAAATAAAATACTTAAAGATATATATAATAATAATAGAAGTCATTAAAAAACTATAAAATTAAGTTAAATGTATATAAAGAAATGGTTAATCCAGCTTTTGGTATAATGTTATTGTGAAAAAAACTATATTCTGGACTATCCTCCATTTTGTTCTATAATATTATTATTCTATAAAAATATAATAAAGTGTGATAACTCCAAAATAATTATTTTATAAATTTGAAAATAAGAAAATGAAAATTTAAAAATAAAAAAATAACTACAAAAAGGTATTCAAAAAATTGAAGTGTCAGGCTACAAAATTAATTAAGGAATTTTTTACAAAAATATAACACATTATAATATAATAATAGGTGTAATATAAATTACACTAAACAAAACCCTAAACTCTAAATTACTGTCATCTATCATCACATATAGTTGTAATATATCATCGCATATAATAAAAATATATCATCATATTATTAATCTCAATTATCATCAAATACAGCTCGCATATATATCACATATAATAGACATACATATATCATTACATATAATTGTCATCCGTCATCAGATAATGAGTGCATATCTCATCACACATATAAGTTTAACTTAATACAATAATGCAATAATTGTAATTATAATAATAATCTCATATGTACAAACACTTCACCTTGGCAGCTTTTAGATTTCCATTGCAAACACTATTCATTCATGTCTCAAAAGTCTACAAATACTCACAAACCCAAACTCACTCTCTTGAAAAAGAGAAAACTTGACAAATTATCATAAACTCAAATTCAAACTTCATTAATGCGATGCTTCCAAGAAACGAAATGAATGAAAATCCCCAACGTGATCAAGCTCGTCGACATTTGCAGATGCAAATTCCCATATTTGGACACAATATCTCCCACCCGCACGCTTCATTCGATCAACAGAGCTCTACAACAAGTTCAGATCTTGCGCCATGTCTATAGTCATTAGAATTTCCCACATGTCTTCGCTGCGAGTTGGAGCTCCTAGATGTCGGACTAGGATAAGGTTTCTAAACTGACACATCCTGCACGAAGGCGGATTTCTAAATCTCCATTAGCCCGCAATAAATATATAGAAATCTTAACTCCATAATTGTTCCCTTAATAAGAAAATAAAATTTAATTATTCTCAACCAGATACAATGAGCACCACACTATTCTCTAAAAGAACCTGTCTATTCTTGGATTTTCTACAGCCCATGGGGCTGAACTTGTCTAATTGTAGTTCAGAGTTTGATCGGATCCCTTTTAACATAGAATTGTATTTTTCTAATTTTATGATATCCATTGCATAAATAATCACATATTACTACCACATATCATCACATATTACTCCCACATATCATCACATATTACAACCACATATCATCACCTACAAATGTCACATATCATCAAATTTAAATACCACATATCATCACATATTATTTCTCTTATATCATCACATAGAGATTTCACATATCATCACATTTAAATACCACATATCATCACATATTACTTTCATATATCATCACATATTGCTTCCATATAACATTACATATTATTACTCTTATATCATCAAATACAAGTTTCACATATCATTACATATTAGTGAAATATATCATCACATATAGTTACCGTATATCATCACATATCACTGCATATAAATCATATATTCTTTGTTGAGGAATTTATTCTTGGCAATAACTCCTATTTTGTTATTTGCCTTTCTTGGGCACAAAATAAGTTAGGAAACTAGATTTAGGAATATATTGTGTTTCCTAGTTTATGTTTAAGACTTGATTAGTTTCCTAGATTTTGTTTAGGATTTCTTTTGTCTTGTTTACCAAGTTTAGGATTCTAGGATTGTTTATTTAAGACAAGAGAATCCTAAAGCTTGAGCAGAATTTTTACGCACGGGATTTGAAGAGAAGACGCCCGATGCAAAACAAGACGTACGGCAAGAAGAAGAACACGAAGACTACTTGGATCCATTGTTCGATATTGACAAGTTATTTGAAGTTGCGTGACCAACGGAGAAGAGCTTGATCAACCTAGGCGACAAGTATTTAGTATCATGTGTTTTGATACTTTAGTTTTCATATTGTTTTGCATGTAATTGTTGTATTTTTCTTCGTGTTTTTAGATAGATTTTTATATTGATTTTAGTAGTTTTGAGTCATTTTTCATTAGGTTTTTAGGTCGTTTTTCTTGTTTTATTGCTTTTCGTGTTTTTAGTTAATTTTCTAGGTTGTTTTTCTTATTTTATTATCTTTCGTGTTTCTTCTTGATTTTATATTTTAATGGGTTAATTGGTTCAATTACCTTGAGGTTTGGTGAAAATCTTGGATTTTTATGTTCAAAATCTCTATTTATAGGCTAAGGCATTGAGGACCAAAATTTAGGCCAAGAGAGGCTCAAAAATGCCCAAACATTCTGGAATGCTGGCCTAGTCTCGCGCCCGCTCGCGCCACCCGGCACCCCGCCGCGCGCCAGCTTGCGCCCGCTTGCACCACATGCCCGGCATCTCCCGGCAGCACTCGCACGCTCCCGCGCGCGCCTGTGCGCGGCCTCTCGCCACGTCTCGCGCGCCTGCGCCCAATCCCTCGCCAGGCTTCGCCCTGGCTCGCCAACCCTCGCGCCCAGCTCAGGCCCCAGCGCCCACGCCCACGCCACGCCCCAGCCTGCCGGCCACCTGCGCCCAGGCTCGGCCATGGCCGAGCCACATCGAGCCATGGTCGAGCCATCTCGAGCCAAAATGTGCCAAAAAGCTAGCCAAGGGTCTAGGAAGGTGCCTCCGGGTCAAAATTGGTCAAACCCGGGAATTTTAAGCCTCTAAGGCTATTTTGGCCCATTTAAACCCAATTAAATGTAATATAAAGAGGAGACTTCTTTCATTTGGAAAAAAACACCTCTCTCATTTTCTCCCAACCCAAGCATGGGTTTGGGATTAAAAATCCTCTCTCTAGTTTTTAAGATCTAATTTCTCTCTCTTAGGTTTTTAGATTCAATCTCAAGCTTTGATGTAATTTCTTTTCTAGATTTAGATTTACTTTCATGCTTGGCCTTGGGTTTGTAAGCCTAAGAAGAATCCAAATACTCCTTTGGATTGTTACTTTTGATGCAATTTCATTCAAGCTTGTCTTTTCCTTTAATTCAAGTAAGTTTCCTTTCAATTTCATGTTTTATGCTTTATTTCCATGCTTTTCTTCATTTTCATGCTTGTTCTTCATGTTATGCCTTTTGCCTTAGCACCTTGAATTCATGATGAAACATATGAATTGGCTATGGATTCTAGATGAGTGACACATCTAGGTCATAGATCGGGTCTTGGATCGTCATGATTTTGAGTTTTTCACTATGCTTTATTTTGCATTTTTATTTTTATGCTTTGTTTCATGCTTAATCCTAGATCTAGACTTTGTTGCTTGTTATTTTCCTTAAAGTTTTAAACTTTCATGTCAACTTGCAATGCTCTTTCTATCCATGCTTTCAATTTTTGCTAATTTGCTTTATTTAGGATTTTATGCATAGTTGTACCTTGTGCTTGCATGCTAGTACTTGTTCATGCATAGTTGTACCTTGTGCTTTATTTTCATTACTTGCTTGCATTTTCATTAAAGTCATACGACCGAGGCATCCGACCAACTTGTTATTTCAATTTCTAGCTTAGTTTAGCTATTTTAATTGCTTTATTTTCATTTTTCCTTTATCTTTCAAGCTTGAAACACATTGATTCCTTCAATCGAATCGAATTCTGATAATACCAAGACATGAACCCGTTGATTTATTTCAACGCCACGAAAAATCCTCTAATAAAATGGCGCCGTTGCCGGGGATTTAAACTAAAACTCCTCTAACAAAATGGCTTCGTTGCAACTCGGCTTGGTTAAGGCTTTCGATTTGGTTGTAGTTTCATTGTGTTTTTAGCTTCTTTGTTATTTGACGTTTTTTGTGTAGTATGCAAGGTACTTTTAACTATGGTGGATACATTCCCGGCATGRGAGGGCATGGTGCAAACCATGTCGGGAATGAGACATTGTATAATGGGTATGGCAACGTGGGAGGGCATGGTGCAAACCACGTTGCCAATGGTGGTTATGGTTATGGGCAACCCGGCATGGGAGGGCATGGTGCAAACCATGTCGGGTTTAATGCTTTCTCAAGCGTGAATGGTTCTTTGGGTGGTTATGGAGCTCCAATTTCCTATCCGAATGTGCAAGCTCCATATTCCTATCCGAACATGCAAGCCCCGACTTCCGGCCATATGGCTATGGTGCTCCACAAATTTATCCGAATATGCCGAGCCCGACTCCTGGCCCATATGGAGCCCCACCCAGTTATAATTTCACTCCTATATCGAATATGACTCAGAGTGGACATGTGGGTGGTGGAAATCCGAATCCCGGCTCGTATGGCATTTCTCGTTCTTCCAATTCCAATCAAGCCCCAAGTGGTGCCACTACTAAATCCCAAGCTCTCGAGGCCTATGATCGCTTTGGAAGTTTTATCTCCGATGCACCCCCCGTCCGCACTATGAGAGACTTTAGTAGACCCTTTGTGGGGGGGTTTCCTCTTGAAGAGCCACAATCTCCTCCACCAACACATGAGGTGTTTCCACCCTTATCGTCCAAGGAGTTTGAGTTGGTTACGAATATTGCGGCATTGAAGGCTCAAATCGCTCAAATGTTTATCCTGGGACCGACTCCTCCTTGTGTGGGACCCGATTTTCCTACCCCACCGGCATCTCACGATCCTCTTGTTACTTATCTCATCGACCCCCTACCTTCGCCTACTTTTCCGGTCCCGTTCCTTGAAAAGTGTGGGGTGGTTGATTCGTTTATCTCACCGACGGAGGAGGCCGTGGTTTCGGTTCCGAGTGTTTTTACCCCTTTTGACCCCTTACCTTTCACTTCGACACAATCTTGCGAAGAGTGGGTGTATATGGACTTCATCAAGGCCACGTTCGAACGAGTTTGTTTGGAAGAGAGGATCAATGAGGAGGAGGTTGTCCCGGTTGTCGATATAGAGGGACTTTGTGAGGATGAGCCCCTTGTTCTTAATAATGAGCCCGTTGTGCCTCTATTCGACCCCATTTTGTGTGGAGATGAGTCTCGATGTGTCGTTGTGGGCAACAACGACTTTTTAGAGGGGGAGGTGGGGGTTATTGATGATGAGCTTGAAATAATTGACGATTATCTTGAGGAGAGTAGGCCGATTATTATCCTTGCAAACTCGCACCAAGAAGAAGAGGAAGAGAGGATGGTTGAAGGGTTTAGAATTCTTAAGGATGCCATTGATTGGAGACCGAGAGTGGTTGAGGGAGTTAGCTCTTTGAATTTGATTCTTGATGAAATGGTGAGAGCCGGGATTTTGAGTTTGTTGTTGGAGGGCTTGATGTTCGTAATGTCCAAAAGTGAGTGGGTGAAGCCCATTGACTTGGTGCCCAAGATGAGCGGCTTGGTAGTTCGTGAGGATGAAGAAGGAAGGTTTTTGGCCACGAGGGCGTTAACGGGTTGGAGGATGTCGATCAAGTTTAAGAAGTTTCATGAAGCTACAAAGAAAGATCGTTTCCCTTCCCCGTTTATCGACTACATGATGTACAAGCTAGCCGGCCAATACTCCTTTCATTTCTTTGATGGGTCATCGGGTCATTTTAAAATCACCATCCCACCCGAAGACCGAGCCGAGATGAGCTTCAAGTGCCCGCTTGGAACGTTCACTTTTTGGCGGATCTTATACGAGCTATTCAATGCGCCAAGGACGTTCCAAAGAGTAGATCCTCCCGACAAGGAGGAGATTGTGTTGATGGACCCTCCCGTGATCTTCCCTCCTTGACCAAAAGGGAGTACGTCGAGCTAGTGACGTAAAACAAGCGCTTCTTGGGAGGCAACCCAAGTTCTTTCCATTTCCTTCTTTCTTTCTTTCTTTTATTGAAAAATCCAAAAACATTCAAAAATTCAAAAATCCAAAAAAAAATTTGAAAAATTGAAAAACAAACAAAAAAATATTTTGTTGAAGTTCATGTACATATTTCCTTGTGTTTTTGATTTTGTGTGATTTTCTTTTCTAGGTTTTGTTTTCCGACGACGAC
>BMAC01000175.1:1000398-1013925 GCA_014905375.1 Phtheirospermum japonicum
TGTATTTGCTATATGCTCAATGATAGGGAAATATATACGCCAGACCTGGTTTGGAGTAGCTCTGACTCAGAGTAGTTAGATAAGTTGAGAGATGGATAGAACAGCTCTGTCTCAGAAGAAGATCTTAATTAACCCTCCAGAGAAAATAGAATATCAGGAAGAGGTGGTTATCGCTCGGGATTCTTCCTGGCCTTATCCATCTTGAAGAGATTACTAACAACCCAGAGATTATGCTGGGCTGAGGAAAGTGCTCTGCTAGGGAAGTTACGGGGCTGAAGTTAAGCCTGGTGGATGCTGAAGTGATACAGAATAAGGAAGACCTGAAATAAAGAAGGCCTGATTAGAGTCAAGTCTAATATTAATACTGAGGTGGTGCGGAGGAAAGAAATAAGGAAGATCTGGAATGGGGAAGACCTGTTTTCTAGACTCCTGGTAAAGAGACAAGTGGGACCACTTGTCAGAATTTGTTACGTAATGTCCCGAGATTCGCGGCATGTGCTCCTGAGATCCCAGCTGGGGTCCCCATCAGGAGAAACTATAAATATCTCAGCCCCAAGGCTGAGAGAGGTATGTCATTCTCTTGAAACATTCCTTCTTATTTTCTGGAAAACACCTCAAACGCTTACTGACTTAAGCATCGGAGAGGTTTCCACCAGAAAACCACTGGTGGTCCTTTCTAATCTGTTTTTGTGGTGTAGGTTCAGGAAGCTCTTGGGATTTCAAGTGTTATTCAGGTAGTTCACTTTTTGGGCTGGAACACTCAATGATAGAAATCATTTAGCTAAACTGAACTCAAAGAGTGAGAAGTGCATTTTCATGGGTTATTCCCAAAATAGTCATGCATATAGGTTGTTTAACCTTAGAAATCGAAGCATGTTTGAGTCAGTTAATTTCAAGTTCGATGATCTAACGAGTGGAGTCAAACCTACCGAGGATAATGATCTGGTTTATGATCAAAATCCTCTAGAAAATGTCACTCCTACTTTAGATGATAGTGCAGAAATTGAGAACCGAGATGCAGGTGCTGAATCCAGAGAATTGAGAGATGTTGATACCAATGTTGATAATGGGATCTCAACATCAGAACTAACATCAAGCCAAGCCGCCGCAGAATCAGATTCTGATTCAGAAGACGAAGATCCAGCTGATCCCATTGATCTTCATCAGAGAGATATCCCGTCCAAGATTCAAAAAAATCACCCAGTTGGCCAAATTATTGGTGATTTAAATGAAAGGAGTACAAGATGGAGACAGATAAATTTCAAGGAAATGGTCAGGTACGTGTGTCTGTCTACAAATTGTTCTAAGATTCATGAATCTTTGTACCTTTCTAAAATAGAGCCCAAGCGAGTGGAGGATGCGCTCAAGGATGAATTCTGGATTCGGGCAATGCAAGAAGATCTGGACCAGTTCGCCAAAAATGACGTTTGGGATTTAGTGCCACGACCAGAAAAGTCCCACGTGACGGGAACAAAGAGGATATTCAAGAACAAGACTAATGAAGCAGGCAACATTGTGAGGAACAAAGCTCGACTGGTTGCACAAGGGTATACACAAATTGAAGGGATCGATTTTGATGAAACATTTGCCCCTGTTGCCCGCATTGAGTCGATAAGACTTTTGCTTTCTAATGCTTGTTATATGAAGATTTCATTGCATCAAATGGACATAAAGAGTGCTTTTTTAAATGGAGTCTTGAGTGAAGAAGTGTATGTTGAGCAACCTAAAGTATTTGTGGATCCTCAAAAACCAAATTTTATTTTAAAACTGAAAAAGGCTCTTTATGGTTTAAAACAAGCTCCAAGAGCTTGGTATGAAAGGCTTACTCAATATTTGCTTTATTTGAACTTTAGACGAGGGGAAGTTGATAAGACTTTGTTCCTTCTTAAATCCAATAAGCACAAATCATCCAAGTTTATGTGGATGATATTATTTTTGGATCCACTAACGAGCAGATGGTCAAGGAATTTGTTACTCGTATGTTTGATACATTCGAAATGAGCATGGAAGGTAACCTCTCATACTTTCTTGGTTTACAAATCAAACAGCTTGATGAAGGTATTTTCCTTTCCCAGGCTAAATATGCTAAGAACTTAGTCAAAAAGTTTGGTTTAGAAAGTGAAACTCACAAGAAAATGCCACTGGAAAAAACTATGAAGCTGTCGAGAGACGATGTTGGTAAGGGTGTTGATAACACCATGTATAGAAGTGTGATAGGGAGTTTGTTGTATTTGACAGCAAGTAGACCAGATATTATGTATAGTGTGTGTTTATGTGCTAGATATCAGTCTAATCCAAAAGAGTCACACTTAAAAGCAGTTAAAAGAATATTAAGGTACATTGCTGGTACAACTAAACTAGGTGTGTGGTACACAAAAGATACTGGTACTGAACTTGTAGGGTACACTGATTCGGATTAGGCTGGAGATGTGGTAGATAGAAAGAGTACTACTGGGGGATGTTTTTTTCTGGGTAATAATCTAATCTCTTGGTACAGCAAAAAGAAAAATTGTATTTCTCTTTCTACAGCTGAAGCCGAGTACATTGCAGTTGTAAGTGCGTGCACACAATTACTGTGGATGAACCAGATGATAGAGGACTACGGTATGCACAGTAGTATCTTGACTATGCTGTGTGACAGTTCCAGTGCCATTGACATCTCGAAAAATCCAGTCCAGCATTCTCGAATCAAACACATTGACATAAGGTACCACTTTATTCGAGACCTAGTTGAGAGGAAGATTGTTAGCCTTGAGCATATTGGAACAGATAATCATCTTGCTGACATCTTCACTAAGGCATTAGATTTCGAGACCTTCTCGCGATTGAGAAGAGATCTCGGTATGTGCATTGTCTGAACCAATGTTGTTTTGTGATGTTGTGACACCCTATATCAACATTAGTCACAACATTTGTATACTTTTACATGCATTTTTATCTTTCTTTTCATACATAATCCTAATGCATTGAGTTTGATTGAAAGTGCAATAAGGTCCTGTGTTGCAATAAAAGTGATGGCAAAAAGAACCAACCTCTTCAATTAGGTGATTGTGGGATTTGCCCGCAGAAACTGGTTTTCTCCTAGGTTCAAAAACAAGAGGTTTTTAACAACAATTGTTGAAGATTAAAAGATTCAAATCCCTTCAAGGATGAAGAAAATCTGGATACAAAATGATCCAGTCTTTAAATATCACCTTCTTGAGAGATATTGACGTAGTCATTAACTTGGGTTAAGGGGTAAGTTTCCATTAACTTCACCTAAGGCAATGTTGGTTTATAATGTTATCAGTAATAAAAGGCAACATTGGATCAAGTCACTGAAATCATAATATGTTTTTGTAAATTCTTTTAGGTCATTTTTTTAGGCATCCCGTAGGACATTCATACTTTGTGAAGATGTCAGCTTGTTGTGCGTTTTGTTGCTTGTGTTCTTTGTCTATCTTGAAAGCTCTTAATTTTGTTTTGAATTGAGTTAACTAAGTGTTTTAGTGAAGTTAAAATCGGACGGCTGGACAGGTAATAACGAGGAAAATTAGGTGAGTGAAAATTAACATTGCAAAAGATTGATACTACTGGGCTGATGGTTCAATTTTTCTAGCTTTGTACTTCGACCGATTTTGTGTTCCAGGCTGTGCAATTTAATCTTTGTTAAAAGGTAGAGATAATGGCAAGAGATAGTGGGATTGCTTTGATCACGTAGCCTAAACTGAGGGGGAGTGGCGCTTTTTTAAAAAGGAAATAGAAAAGGACGTGATTAAGCCAAAAAATCCGCAAGGGATGAAATTAGGGATTTTTCCTTTTATTTTCTTACCTTCTCTCTCCTTCAACGGTCATTTTTTTAGGATAAATACTGGTTCTCTTTTTACCGTTTGATCACTAATCCCCTGCAAATTGAACTCTCAATCTCTCCTTATCTCTCTCCAATTCTTTCGATTTTCTTGTCTTCTCTTGGTTGTTTGAGAATCTGCAGGATGTCAAACTCGCCGCCGCCTTCATCTGTTCCAGAATTGCCGGCAGAGCTCCGCCGCTCGGGCGAACAGGTTCCAGCGCCCTATGTGAAAATTGGAGGCCTGGGTATACGCGCCGAAATCGGTGGTGGTTCTTCTTCCAACCCACCACCGGTAATAACATCACCGCCTCGCTCGCCACCGCTCGAATTTCAACATATAGTCCCAACTCCGTCACCGGTTGATGTCGTTCCTGTATCGCAGGTGTTCCTAGGCCAGCCCGGGAATGAAATTGATGTTGATAATCCCCCATATTTGGCTTTTGTTGCTGAGACATTTGGAAGAGTGGGGAACCCTACCCTGAAGAGGTCTCGGCACTTGCGGAACATACCACCCGGCGTTGTGCCGCCTGCAGTACCGAAGAGCAAGGCAGGGCCGCGCCGCAATGTGCCGATTGAGCATATGAACCTCACGGAGGATGTCACTGTGATGTCCGATCCTGATGATGAAGATTTTGTTCCTGCTGCTCCGGTTGAAGGGTCCGTGCAGCCGTTTCCTTCTGCCCCGAGTCTGCCGGCGAAGAAGTTTACTCGCCGGAAACAGGTTGTGAGAAAGGCCGACAGGAGATCTGGACAGACAAAAGTTAAAGTATCTCCTGGCTCTACTGCGACAGAGTATTCATCCCCTCCCTACACTGTTTTGGATTTTATCACCGAGGAGGTCACTAACTCTTCAAGACCGCCTGCCGATGTTCCTCCTCCGTCTCCAGTTCATAGAGATCATCCTGAGCTTGATTCTGATTTGTTTGAGCATTCCCCTGATTCCTCATTCGATGTGCCTCTTAGAGATATTCTTAATGCTTGCAGGAAGGACAAGAATAAAAAGAAAGTTAATAAGGAGGTCAATGTTGATCCCCATGTTGGTTCCCCTATACCAACATCACATCATTCACCGTCTGTTTCGTCCTCCAGTGCTGCTTCTGTTTCGATTGCTTCTCGTGCTCCCACACCAGTTTCTTCCGACGCCGGTGCTCACTCCCAGTCCTTCTCGGGTACTCCTTCTCAAACTCCTAAGCTTGAGGACATGGTGCCTTTTTCGGAGGAGTTTTTGACTGCTAAAGCTGCCGAGTTGTTTGCCACATACCAGACCAGCCACATGATCGCCGAGCGCCGAGTCCCGGTTGAGTTATTTGAGAAGCACAATCTGATTGCCTATCTTCAACACAAAGTTATGTATTCCACCATTTCCACGGCCATGCCTTTTATACGAGATGTCGTTGTCGAATTTTTTGCCAATCTTTTGCCCTCTATGGTTGATTTGGAGTCTGTTATATATGGCAAAGTATGTGTACGTGGCAAGGTGTTTTTTTTCACTCCTGCTTTGATTGATGAGTTGTTTGGCACTAAGCCATACCGGGGTGACTCGACCGTTGATGATATGAATGAAGTGGTTTCGTTTTTGTCTGGTGGTCTAGTTAATGCGTGGTTTGAATAGCTTCCTAGTACTCGCCTTTCGCCTCTTTACACTATTCTGCATAAACTTGCTATTTTTAATTGGGTCCCCTCCAAGAACACAACGTGTGTTACGCGGCCTCAGGCCCAGTTCTTATATAGGATTGGGAGGGGAATTAAGTTTAGTTTTGGCCAGCATGTTTTTGACACCATTTCTAAGTTTGCCACCACGAAGTCTGCGGTCTCGTTCTGTTTTCCTTCTTTGATTTTCAGCTTGCTAGAGAACCAAGGGTTGACGCTTCGTTCCGATGATGTGCTCACGGATCAAGCTGATTGGTTTGCTTTGAGAGGTCAGCATGATACCGGTGCCAGAGTCATTGATCTTCCTTGGCAGGCACCGTTTCAAGCCAATGTTGGTAGTGGTGTTGGGACGATCGATCCCAACATGGTCCGCATTTCTGCACAGGTCCTTCGTGCGCATGTGGCTTCCATTGATTTGCAGATGACTCAGCTGAAAGCTCTTCGTAGATCTCTCTTGAAGGCCCTTTCGCTTTCTGGTCAAAAAGGGGGAGAAGGTGTTGACGTGGATGATGCAGCTGTTGATGAAGATGTTGCTGGAGATAATGTTGGTGGAGAAGATGTTGTTGCTGCCGAAGCCTTGGCAAGTCTTGCTCAGTAAAAGCGAAAGAAGCGAGTTCGCTCTCGCAACAAGGCTTTGAGGAAATTGAAGACGATGTAGAAGAAGAAGAGGAAGGATAGGGGTGAAGGAACTTTGACATCCCCTCGTCGTTCGAAGAGGGTTCGAAGTCAATAGGTTCTTTTATTCTGATTTGTTTTGTTAAGTGTTATTTTGAACAATGTTGGTTTGTACTGTTGGGATGGTTTTTAACAACACTGGGTGTTTTGTTTAGGGGGAGTTTTCTAACTTAGGGGGAGTTAGAATTTTTATTTTCATTTGTGTTTGTGTCGTAGTGTTTTGTCCATAAAGGCCAAAGGGGGAGATTGTTGAGTAATTTATTCTTGGCAATAATTCCTATTTTGTTATTTGCCTTCTTGGACACAAAATAAGTTAGGAAACTAGATTTAGGAATATATTGTGTTTCCTAGTTTATGTTTAAGACTTGATTAGTTTCCTAGATTTTGTTTAGGATTTGTTTTGTCTTGTTTACCAAGTTTAGGACTCCAGGATTGTTTATTTAAGACAAGAGAATCCTAAAGCTTGAGCAGAATTTTTACGCACGGGATTTGAAGAGAAGACGCCCGAYGCAAAACAAGACGTACGGCAAGAAGAAGAACACGAAGACTACTTGGAKCCATTGTTCGATATTGACAAGTTATTTGAAGTTGCGTGACCAATGGAGAAGTGCTTGATCAACCTAGGCGACAAGTATTTAGTATCATGTGTTTTGATACTTTAGTTTTCATATATTATTTAATATTTTGTATTAATCGAAAAATAAGGAAGTAATATAGTTATCGAGTTTGTACACCCAAGTTCACAAGTACTTTTACTTGTGAACTGAATTTATTTTATCTTGTTCTTAAATTTATTTTCCGCTGCACATTATTTATTTTACTCTGGTTGATGTTGTTAGTCTGTGTTGTTTAACATTGATAACAACATCGTAAATTTGAGACTTATTTTCAAAACCATAGACCTTCAAATTTTACATTCTTGATAACTTACAAGGAGAAACCATAAACTTGTAATGTAACCAGAAACCAAAATATCTACAGGAGAAGGACCAATCGAAGGAACTATAGCAACAAGAATTTAAACCAAAACTAGAAATAGCATAACCTAATTGAATACAAAAACAAATCAACTCGAGATAGCTTACCATGGTAGCAATTCTCGTCCATTGCAATTGAATGATTTGTTTTATGACGGTGGTGCAACGCTTGTTTCAGCAGAAATTTGTAGCCAATTTGATGGAAATTGTCGCTCCAATCGACGGAAAATTCACAGATAATTCGTGGTGCGGGGATAGAGAATTTGGTGACGGGTCCTGGATAATTGCTACTCAATTCGATGGGGATCGTCAGTGGCAAATTATAATATAGTAGGGATCGCCGGTAGATGGAGAATTAACAGTGAATTATTTTCTTTTGGACGGTGGATTGTGTACGATGAATTATTCTGTGAAGCAGCGATTATTTGGTATTCAATTCCTTCGATTGCTCCAATAACTGATTGTGCGTGAAATTGACCAAATCACGCGTGTGGTTTGTATGTGGGACCGGGTGCACCTTGCAAGGTGCATCTGGGTCCATCTAATAATTTGCCTCAAAATCTAGTTTTACACCTAAAATATAGATAAATTTCAATTTGAAATTACTCCAAGTTCGATAACTATAATTTAATAGTCTTATATATTATAGACTCTTTCATTATCTAGATGATCAAAATCAGATTTTACTACCTAATATTTGGATATATGACAATTTAAATTTTTTAAGATCTGAACAATACACATGAATTTTGAAATTCTTAACTTAAATATTTGCCTATATTTTAAAACACACGATGAATTTTTGAAAACAAAGTTGAAAAGTCAACAAATGTAAGCTGGTGATATTTAAATTTTTTAAAGACAGTTAAAAATCCACAATCATAGGCTACTAAGGTTTAAGTTTTTAAAAAATAATTGAAAATTCAACAATTATAGAATAAAAAAATTTATTTTTAAGAAAAAAGAAGAAATTTTTGAGGTAACCAAAATAATTTCCTATTTCAAATATACTAGTATTACACCCATGCGATGCACGGGGGAATAATTTTAAGGTTTAATTTATCAAATGTTTAATATTATTCTTATATTGATAATATAATAAATAAGTGGTTATAATAATTTAAGCAAAAGTAGAATAAGATAAAGATCAAGATAATAAATTGAATAAATTGAAGAATTAGACATTATATAGAACATGGTTAGCAAAACTATTACCAATTAGAAATTTGTAATTTATAAATTTTGAAATAATTCCTTGTCCACAACATTTGTAGGTTTTTTTCTACGTTTATTTTCATCATTACAAATCAAGATTCTTAAAACTTTTCAGTTGGGCACCTTGATATTGCAACATATAATTGGCCTTGACTGAAAACAGGTTTTTTCAAGAAGAGTCCAACGTGGGATAGAGATTGGCCTTAACTTTTATTAATTGTCATGGCATATGACAGAATTACCGGAAATTGCCTTCGTTGAAACTTAAACGGCAACCAAGGATCCGATGGTGTTACGGTCATTCGTGGTATGAGTACTAATCACCTGCATTACTTCCTTGGAGAATCGTTGCCTCCAAAACATGGTCACCCAGTTTCGTAACTACCAATCTAGTTCCATTACACAAACCAAGTTAATGATCAATATTTCTCAACAACATGATTGGAGTACCAACTTTCAATCGTAGCTCATGATTCGGCAACCCAGAACACTTGATTGTATTTAAAAACTCGGATGAGTGGACATCTTGAAAAATGTCGACATTTGCATCAGATTTGCACGCACTATCTGAGCTTAAATGTATCTTACATTCCCCTTCATTCAATGAAGTCATATACTCATTAAGCTGAGATTTTGAAGCCTCATATTCTTTGTCAATCTCAGAACTTTACAATATCTCCATAAGTGGAAAGAATTGATGGTCACATGTACTATGTCTGACCTAGTACCTTTAGGAATCACCGAAAGAATTTGGTGAAAATCTCCACCAAGTATAACAGGTTTACCTCCGAATGGAATATCTCTAGCATTTGAATTCTTCAATCCCATAATATCTTTCAATGTTTTGTCTAATACTTCAAAAAAATGTCTGTGCATCATCGGAACTTCATCCCAAATTACCAGTTGTGCATGCACCATTAATTCCGTAAGGGGGGTCCCCTGGAAAGTCCCACACCATGATTCTTCATGGAGATTGAATGGAACTTTAAACTTAGAATGACCGGTTCTTCCTTTTGGAAGAAGAAGGGAAGCTATGCCGCTAGATGCCACATTAATACAACCCCACCATTAGATCTTACTTCTGCAGAAAGAGTACTCCAAACAAAAGTTTTCCAGTTCATCCATATCCATAAACAAAGAATAAGCCCCCATTTGTTGAAGAAACAGATTTCATGACCTCGTCATACACATTTTTTTTTATCTTTATTGAGATTTTGAAATAAATTTGCGTGTTCTTAGATGAGGGCGTCACGGTCATAGTCCAATTCCTCAGCAATAAATCTATTAAAAGAAATATTAGAGTCAACTTCAGTTGAAATTGGCAATGGAGGAAAGTCCTTTAAGCTCTTCCCTATGCTCTGCAACAACTTGTCCACTTCCAGTAAAACAAGGTTTTGAATTTCAGCATCACTTATTTGCAAATCTGTACAAATAAAGTTTAGGAATAATCGTACTTTCACTAATTTATATGAAGAAATACATAAAAGAACACTATCAAAAAACTATGGATATAATTGAAGTTTATTAATTAATACCTTTATTATTTCTCAACTTTTGTTGTTTGTATAAAATGTTATGATAAATATTTCCAACATTTTTCTCATACTTTTTCCGTTTGAGATATACATTTGGACGCAAGCAACGTCATGAATAAAGACCTAACAAAATGTGCAGATCTCCAATAACTTGCTTCTTCGATGCCATCGATATATTCCCTATCATCATCCAGTAGCCCAACTGAGTAGCGAGCATTACAATATGTATTGTGTTGCTTTTTGTTCACTTTTTAAAGTCATCGTGACATTGTGCTCCTCGAAAAAGATTGAGGAGGCACCTAGCATAATAGTTATTACCGGAACCTAAGGGAACATAATATAACCAAGAAATTTACAATCTTTTTTTCCTAGGGGGTCCACTCATTTTTTTTTATTTCCAAACAAAATACTGAGGAAACTCACTATACAACAAATTTCGAGCTTCAGGATATTTCTTGTTAGCCTCAAACCAACCCATGACGTTTGATCACATCGTCCAATGTCATTATCATTATATAGTACTCTTTGCTCCCCTGGAAGATGAAAACTCAAGTGTAGGACAGAAGGGTTTTTATACTGAATTTCATGCCCAAAGATTCTCCAAGCCGCTTCACATGGAGAAATGTAACGACAATCGAAAATACATGTCGATCTCATCAGTTTCTAGCTTCCGCCCATCATTGTTACCACTCTGGTAAAATATTATTGTGGCCCTATCATTTCCCTTGTTCACATATTTGAACAAATATGTGATTGATGTAGACTGATTACACCATTCAACATTCATGTGTGCTCCATACTTTAACAAAAAATAACGATTGTGTGGCACAAACCACTTATTGTCTAAAGGAACACCATTTTTTTGTTACCGTCCGACCAGTATCTCTACATCTATACATCGGGTAACCATCATAGTTAACAGTAGTAGAGTCAACGAACCTCTTTGGATAATGTTTTGAGCATTTCTCATCAACCATGCAAGGAGAAGATTTTTTTCAAATGCCAACATGGACCATGATTCACCAACTACGAAACTGCTGCATAATACCTTGGATCTTCCTCTTCATCTGGAATCTCAGCTGAAATGAATCGATCAATACTGCTTGCATTAGGGTATTTATCATTTTTTGATAAAAATAGAAGAATGTGGGCATGAGGAAGGCCTCACTTCTAGAACTCCACAGTGTAAATATTTGAACAAATATTTGATTAATCTGTACTGATTACACCATTCAACGTCCAGTGTGCTCCATGCTTTTGCAACAAATAACGATTGTGTGGCACAACCCACTTATTATCTAGAGGAATACCATTTTTTGTTACCGTCCGATCAGTATTTCTACGTCTGTACACTTGGTAACCATCATAGTTAACAATAGTAGAGCCAACGAACCTCTTTGGATAATGTTTTGAGCCTTTCTCATCAACCATGCAAGGAGAAGATTTTTTCAAATGCCCACACGGACCATGAATCATCAACTCCGAAACTGCTGCATAATACCTTGGATCTTCCTCTTTATCCGGAATCTCAACTGAAATGATTCGATCAATACTGCTTGCATTAGGATATTTATCATTTTTTGATAGAAATAGAAGAATGTAGGCATGAGGAAGGCCTCGCTTCTAAACTCCACAATGTAAATAACTACATAAGATCAAAATTTAAAAAATAAAAACACACTAATAAACATTAAATTGATGATGTATAGAGGTTATTTTGAAATAAACAGTTTTAATAATATATATATATATATATATATATATATATATATATATATATATATATATATATATATATATATATATATATATATATATATATATATATATATATATATATATATATATTGATATGCTCATCGGAAACTATATTTCCAAATATTTGGTTGTCACGTAAATATCTAATTAAGCCGTCCAACTTCATCTTGAATATTCTTGAAACTACATCTGGACGATCTTCTGCCTTAAGATTCCTGTTCTCAACAAACCGTACAATCTCTGGCCATTTTGGATTGCAAGTGAATGTTATGAACAAATCTGGATATCTAGCCCATCGACAAATTGCCATAGCATCTTGGTAATTTTGAATCATATACCGTGCACCACCGGTAAATATCGCTGGCAAAACAACTCTGTTACCCACGCTGCAACCATTTATTTCACCGCGTACTACTGCATCAACAATTCCATTATACATCTCACTATGCAACTCTTTTTGATGGGTTCTAACATACCATAATCTTGCAGATTCAATCATGGTATATCCATCAACTATGAACTATTGTGTAAGCCTTTTGCAAGAGAGGATAATAGGTGACTCAGTTAACCTGTCATGTAATCGGTGAGAGAAGAACTCCCTCTGGCTCACATAATTTCTTCCATTTCCTATCGATTTTCGATGATCAGCAAAAGGTATATCTTGCCTATAATTATCTTCACCGAAAGGAAATAATAATGGATATTGTAGAGCAAGGTAAGACGGATGTAAATCATTGATACGTTTCAATTTGCCAGATTTTCTTTCTAAAATAATATCCCTATCACCCATATGTTTTTCAAAATCACCAACAACTAAGATGGCAAGTTCATCGACTTCGAGTAGATTGTACGTTTTTGCATTAATGCCTCTTCTCCTAATAAGGCGTAATTTCATTTCAATAACACCATCTTCGGGAAACTTGTCCTTGAAATTTTTAAATGACTTAGCCAGATTATTTGACCTATCTAACATGTATTTGAGTTCAACAAAAATTTCGATATGAAGAAAATTATTTTCGTTGCCTTTTCTGCATAAATGCAAATTATAAAATACGAATACTGTAAATAAATAATATATTAATTTGAATAACCAATGATAATTTGGGAAATTTAAAATCATACCTAACCGAATTAATTCGGTTTTGAACTTCATTTATAGTATCGTATATATAAAGATGTGCAAACTTCGGCGTAGAACCTTCTTCTAGCAGCAAACTCCCTATTAGATGATAGTTTTGACAGTGCATACGGAATATCGGTTGCAAATTTTTTCGTGTTCATACTGGAATCAATTTTTCCACCCATAGAAGTAAAACAAAACATGTTGTTGTACGATCGAATATTCTCTAAAAAATGTCTACTTTTATAGCTGAAATCGAATATTAGATCATACAAAACTTGTGGTGGCTTCTTCAAAGGAGGCAACATGATCTTTTCTTTGTCACAACTGGTAGAGTAATCCGATATCGTAGTTTCAACACTTGGCTTCAGTCTCTCTCCATACCAAAAATATGCTGAACAATGTCCACATATGAAAGTAGGATCACCAATATCCCAACTGTTCGATAATAAATTTAGACAAATGAAGGTGTCATTGAAATCAATAAACTCTCTCTCTCTCTCTCTCTCTCTCTCTCCTTGTAAACTTTGAAGGTCTATGGTTTTAAAAATAAGGACCAGATTTGTGATGTTGTTAATTAATGTTAACAACACTGATTAATAACATCAACTAAATAACACCAGGTTATGCAGCGGATATTTAAAAAGAGAACACGATTAAACAAAATCAGTTCACAAGTAAATACTTGTGAACTTGGGTGTACAAACCCGTAAACTATATTACTTTCGATTCACGTTCAATACACAATTATAAAGTAATATATGAAAA
>BMAC01000175.1:1027388-1047286 GCA_014905375.1 Phtheirospermum japonicum
GGATGGTCCCTTCGTAGATATGGAGCTCCGTGTCGATAGGCTTGATAACCTTGAACCGCATAAGCTTGCTCGTCGAATCTGCTCGGTTGTTCATAAGCTTTCGGGCATGCACTTGCTCCATGACCCGAAGTGCCACACGAGGGGCAGATCTCCATCAAATTCGTGAATGGTCGTGGTTGAATGAGGGAGGCTATTTGGCTTTCTAGCTCGGCGATCTTACGAGCCCACTCGGGCTCGGCACTTGTCGAGACCTCTTTTACGTGTTCCTTCCGCTCCAAGATATTCATGCGTTGATCATAGGCGGCCATGTTTACAAAGATGTCGTATAATTCCCTCGTTGATCGGCCGTCTAAATTCCCCCCGGCGGCATTGTTCACCATGCGCCTCGATGCGAATGCCAATCCATTATAGAAAAACTGATTTAAGAAGTCGCCAGTAAACCGATGGTGTGGGCACTTAGTAAGGTACCCCTTGAATCGTTCCCATGCCTCGTAGAAAGTTTCGTCGCTCGCTTGTCGGAACGAGGCAATCTTAGCTCTAAAGTCCGCCGTCTTCTCTTGAGAATAGTATTCTTCCATGAATCGCTCGGTGACCATATTCCAATTGGTAAGGGAGTCGGACGGCAAAGTCATGAGCCAATCCACGGCCTTGTCTTTCATCGTGTATGGGAAACACCTCATTTTGATTTGGTCGATATGAAGCCCTTGGCGCGGAAAGCTCGACACCGTATATGAAAAGACTCGTAGGAATTACAGGGCATCTTGGTTCAGTAGGCCGTGGAACGTAGGTAGTCGATTCAAGTCTATCGGCCGCAAGTCGTATTCGAGCCCCTCGGGGCTCAATCGAATACAAGAGGAGAAATCGCCCATGTACGGCCTCGACACTTCTTTTATACTGTTGGTAGGACCCCCGTCGGGAGTGGCGAAAGGGTGTCCTCCGATATCGCGAGCGGCATAAGGATTCTCGTTGACGGCGGCGCTCGTGGATAGTCTTGAGGTATCGGATTTCGGAACTGAGGCACGGGCCCGGTCGGATGCGGAAATCGAGGCTCGTGCGTGTGAGGGGCGTAGTGTGGACCTTGATGAAATTGTCTCGGGACTTGGAACGGCGGTTGATATGGGAACGGTGGCCCTTCGATTATCGGGCCTTGGTAGGGCGTCCCATGAAACTGAGTGTTCGAACTTTGGACCATTTCCCCCTTGGTCAAACGTCGTCGCGAAAACCGGATGTGGGTCTTGATGAGTCGCCGCTTGAGGTGACGGCGCGGGGCCGGTCGACACCGGTGGAGGCGGAACCCCTTGGTTGTCGTGGGCAGGGTAGGGGGCGTCGGATTTTCAAACGGAGTGGCCATGTTTTGCTCTTCTATCGACGAAGATAATAAAGGCGGCAACGGGACGTTGGATGTGTCTTGCCTTGAAGCGGTTCGTGCGTCTCGTCGCAACCTTTCGGGGTTCGGCAAGAATGGAGTCAACTCCTATCTGAGCGATCGTCTACCTTGCATACACAACAACAACAAAAAGATCACGCGTATCAAATGTAAAATAATTATCTAACTACTTATTCACAATGACAATAGGAACAAATAAGAACGACATTGGCTTTAATCCATCCCCGAAAACGGCGCCAAAATTTGATCGAGGATTTCTCAGCGCTCTAAGAATCGTCTCCGCAATAGTACGGAGTCGATTGTAGATGCGGTAAGTTGTCCCGAGTCGTGTCTCTCGAGGATGGATGTGATCGGCTTTCGGTTTCTCAGTTGTTCTTATCGTCGGTTTTGATTAAACTAGATTAACCTAAGAAAGCGGTAGTCATTGTTCGGTTTTTGAATTTGTAACTAAGATTTAAATTGAAATATAAGATTTGAAAACATTAAAACTTTTAAGGGAAATTAAAGCTTATATTAAAAATGATCAATTTAAACTAATTAACTTATTAAAACTTAATAATTTTAAATTAGGGAAATGGAGGGAAAATCAAAGTCAACTTATTTGAATAAGTCAACATAAGTACTTAGCATTAATCAATTTAAAGAGGAAGATCTTAATAAACTTTTACTAACTTAGAAATTGATTATAATTATAACTTTATAACTTAAAAGCATAAGTTCATAAGCTAGAAAGCTATAAAATGAAGATAGGGATTTTAAATGATCAAAACAACCACAAAGCAAGAATCAAACTATAATACAAGATCAAGATAAAATAACATGGAAATGAAACTAAATTAAAGGAAAGAGTTTACCAAATGTACTTGATTACACAAAAGCTTGAATGAGAAAAGCTTGCAAGCTGAATGATTCTTCAAAAAGGGAACTTAAAACAAAGCTTGAACATTAAACAACTAAGATCTAAGCTTGATTAATCTATAACTAATTACTAGGAATTATAGAAATTAAAATAAGTAAAAATATGAAAGGGAGATTGTTTTTCTGGTTTTGGAGAGCTTCCTTGGGGAAGAAAGCTGCAGGGGAAAGTTGTATTCTGAAATGACGTCTGATTGCTAATATCTTCAAAATTTCTGCTTTTCAGTCGATCGACTGAAAAAGCAGTCGATCGACTGCGATGTCAAAACGGCCTGAAGCCCTGGAATTCAGTCGATCTTCGGAGGACCCAGTCGATCGACAGCAGTCGATCGGCCAAGTAGGCAGTCGATCGACTGCATTGTCCAAAATGCAAAAAGTCGCTGGAATTCAGTCGATTTTGGGGGTTCAGTCGATCGACTGAACATCCAGTTGGTCGACTGGATTCCAGCGCCCGGGTCGATTTCTCGTTCTTTTCGCGTCCGCCGGCTTATCGAACCTCATTGGTTGCGCTTCCTTGCTTTGTCCATCCATTTCCGAGTCGAGTATCAACGATGCCAAACGAGCGTGGACCCCGCTTGGACGTCCTACGGCCAAGAAAAACGGAAAGGTGAAAAATTACGAAAATCAATACTAAAACGTACAAAAACTAAGAGAATCTAGAAATACGAAACGATGGCCAACCCGACTCCTAAATCAACAAAAGGCAAGCGAAAAACACGCAACGTGAAACAAAAACGGTAATGAAAATATGTAAAAAAGATGCAAATAAATAATCTAATTGATATTTATAAACAATGAATAATTATTCAATTAATTAATATGATTGTTAAATACAATAATATTTGAAGTTAATAAAATTTAATACATTATATTAATAACATTATGTTAAATAATTAGTCAACTTATTTATTCTTTTTTCATTAATTGAATATTTGTATGTTTATATTTATATATATTAAGAAGATTTTTGGTGAGTTCTAATGGTCATGAATGATTTAATTGTGAAACTTTATACCTTATTACTTTATTTTAATCAAAATAAAGAGTTGATTAATTAGATCATGAAATATGTCAGCCGAAATGTTTAATTAGAGAAAAATATCTCGGTGCGAGTGATTTGTTCCAGCGATCTAGAGAGGTTCAAGGAAAAAGAAGATTAGTAAATGAATAACAATGAACAGAGTGAATTTTAAAAAAAATGATATTTTTTATATTTAATTAGAACAAAAAGATCTCAAGAATATTTGTAAACATACAAATGAATCTTCAAGATTATTGTGCACGGATTTAATGCTCAACTGAGAAATAGATGAACAATACACTAACAAATATGATCATTTACGGAATCAAATTTTAACAATAAAAAAAACGCATGATACTTAATCTAAAAAACATTTGAAACACTACATAATCATTCAAAATCTCATCATCTACTAATCAAAAAAAAACATAATAGAAAAGAAAAGAAAGGTTTACAAAATAATCACGATATTTGATTATATTGTAAATGTAGGATCAATATATTGTAGATGATACTTGTGATTCCTGTGACAACTATGGATCCAAGAATTAATATAAATACGAACAAATCAATACGAATCTGAATAATATAAAAAAATTCCTGAATAGCTAATATGTACATCTAAAAAAAATTCGTTGAAGCAAACCTGGCAAGAATTGTAATTCAGTAGAACAAAAATCTATCGATTGTTCCTACGAAAGGAAATGAAAGTTAAAGATACTCCATTAGAATTAAAGATTCCTATTTTCTAAAATAATATGTACACAAAACAACATGAATAATCTGATAAAAAAATATATGAAAATTGATTTTTAAAAAAATTGAAAAAACTGTATAATTACATAAATAAATCAAAAAATTTATAATGAAATCAATGAAGAAAATTATGAACCATTATGAAAAAAAATGGAAAATTTGAGATTGCGGAATTAATATCAAAAGGGAGAAACTGAGACAAATTGAAAAATTACATAATACAATTAGAAATTGCATAATTAAAATCAAAACATTGAACAAATAACTCGACCAAATGTGAGAATTGAACAATTGATCAATTATAGAATAAAATAAAAAATTATGGAATGAGATCAATGAAGAAAATTATGAACAATTATGAAAATAAAAAAATGGGGAGACTGAAATAAAACTCATCATCGCCGTCTTTCTCATCCTCCTCCCCCGTTCGTTCTGCCTTCTCACTCATCTATCAATTTTCCATGGTTTTCTTATTGATATGACCTAAGTTGGTAGATGTTGTCCACTTGGCCCGGAGAAGGAGTGGTTGGGATGAGATGGAACACGTGGCATGAGGAGAACAGGACTGAAGAGCACGACCTGACTAGGGCTGGCCTGACCTTAGTTGGAGGCCCTGATTAAGGACTCAAGAGGTCAGATCAGGAACAGAGAAGACCTCCATGAGGCAGAGCTGACCTATGTGCCGGAAGGAAGCTTCCAGGTCAGGTCGGCCCATATAATGGCCCAAGATTCACGGGTTTGTTTCCGAAATCTCGGAGAGGGCCCCATGAAGTAGAGCCGACCTGTGTGCCGGAAGGAAGCCTCCAGGTCAGGTCGGCCCCTGTAACGGTCCAAGATTCGCGGGCTTCCTGTTTCCAGATTCCGGAAGGGGTCCCTACTGGGCAAAAACTATATATATCTCAGCCCCAAGGCTGAGGGAGGTATGGTTTTTCCAGCACTCTTCTCTTACTTTAGGTTATTCCGATCAAACGCTTATTGACTTAAGTATCGAAGAACTCCCGGTGGTCCTTTCTAATGTGTTTTTGTGCATAGTAGGTCGGGAAGTTCTCAAGCGAGGGCGCAGTCTCTTGGGTGGCAAGTTTCTTGGTCGAAACACTTATCAATCACAAATGATAAATAATTACTCTTAAAAAAAGATAATTCGAAAGGATAATAAAAAAGAAGTTAATGGTTGAAAGAGTTTTTCGAAAGAGGTTCATACAAAGGTCACAAATCCGAATCTGTAGAAAAAAATCTGACAACATATGTGGCAAATTGAAAATAATCATTTGTGATGCACGGATGTATTGATCCCAATAAATCAATTTATATTGTGGAGATCCTTTTGAAAAAGAAAAGGCAGATATCAAACGTGAGAAAATAAAAAAACTTTGAAGAATTGTGGAGATAAAAAAAAATTAAATTAAAAACGATGAAAAGAGAGACAATAATGGATGTTGATTTATCATTTATGTAAAGATTAAGATGTAATTTATGCAAATCTATATATGGCCGCTTTATTATGTATTAATGTGCAAACCCTAAATTAACCGTAATAACAATTAAAAATATAAATAAGGAATGAATTAAATTAACCGTAATAACAATTAAAAATATAAATAAGGAATGAATTTATGGGTGAGAAATTTTTATTATTTATTCAGCTATTTTTCTTTAATTTTTTATCTCTCCTTCCAAACTCACTCTTTATTTATATACAGAGAAGTATATAGATATACACTTGGTCCCACCCTTATTAAAATGCAAAGGCCCAGCACATGACCCCGAGAAAAAATAAGATTGAACCAACCCCAATTAAATCAAAAAGCCCGGCAAATACAAAGAAAATGTTTGACTAACCAAAAACCCACTGCTCTAGTGCTTCTTGCGCTTTTTTTTCATCGTCAATCTCCCTTTTCTTTAGATTATAGCCAAAAAAAAAAACTTACAAACCAAATTCTCACAAATATTTTGAATTTTTGGTGATCGAAAGTCCAATTTCCAAGCATGCCCTAATTATAAATGAAGTCCCAGTTGTTAAAAGATTGTCGAGTATAACTTTATTAGCTAATATATATTAAATTTTGATTCTTAATATTTTTGTTTATACACATCGACTTCTTGTAAGCATTTGAATTATTATATAAGAGCTCGTGGCAACGACTTTTCGCACACTTTTGTCCCAATCTTACCCTCCATTAGGTCTTGGTTGCACCACTCCTCGTATCAATAGATTTGAGGTGTTTCTATCAGAAGACGACGAAAGTCGTTCTATTCTTGGGACATTACATCAAATCGTAAGCATTAGACGTATTAATTTTTCTTGTAGATATAGAGGCCTTCCTCGGCTGGGCTTGCAATTTCTTTTGTGTTGTGTTCATCAAAATCAACACTATTTAAGTTGTAATAGTTAGATTCAGTTCTCGTTTGTTATAGGATTCAAAATCATTTACTTTTCTTATTGTGTAGTTGTAAGTATTATTATTTGAGTATTTGATTTTTGAGTTTTAGAACAAACGAATATTCGGTATTCTGAAGGTATTTTGAGTATTATAGCCCAAACAGGCCGATAAAGAATGAATGTAATAATGAATAGAATTCTTCTTTATAAAAACCCCTTCATAACAACTCCAATCATTCTTTTGAGTTCCCTCTAAGATCCGCGAGCCGAGCAACAAAGTCATCATAATCCGGCAGCTTAGGATGCATATGACCATTATTATTAACATGCACCAACTCAGCCTGCAATGAGGGAGACTGAGTATGTTGCTTCTTAGAAGCTTCCCGAACACTCGCTCAGATGCCAAGAAGAGACGAAACTCTGTTAGTAGTCCTATGTTGTTTTGTCGCTTTGCAATTTTCCGATCTTTCAAAGGCGGACTCGATTTCATCTTCTCAGAAAACAGAATGCAAGACACATTTAAAAAACATGAGAATGAAAAATCAGTGTACTTAGATGGAAACGTCGAAAATCACATGTTTCTGCATTAAAAGCAATCCATAAAATGTACACGTCTTTTTTGATGAAGCAACGAGCGGTTTTTTCTGGTTTGTTTTCATTTTCATTGTATTATCCAACTTTGAAATTACTGATGAGATTTTTTAAGTTTATATATATATATATACATACACCAATGCATTTATAATTTCTTCAGATGCAGCACGACATAAAAGAAATTTATACGAATACTCATAAAGAATATGAATATAGTTCTTACAATAAAACATATCATGATATCCCTTTAACGCACATTGTAGAAACTTTAGAGTACATACAATAAAACCGAATCTTGAAACATAAAGAATGAATATAATAATGAATAATATGCTACTACTTAATCCCCTTCATAACAACAACAGCATCAATCAATCTTTCGAGCCTCTAAACGCCGCGAGCCGAGCAACAAAGTCGTCATAATCCGGCAGCTTAGGATGCACGTGACCATTACTATTACCATCCAACTGCAATGAAGAAGACCGAGTATGCTGTTTCTTAGAACCTTCCGGAAATTCCGCTAATCCGACAGGAAGAGACGAAAGTCTATTAGTCCTAGGTTTCATCGCTTTGCCCTTTTCATCCGTCGCCGAAGGCCCGTTTTTCCTACTGTAAAGCTGCAGAAGCTTATCTAAAACCTTCTCATCGTCGTCCTGTTTCTCGGGCTCACCATCATCGTCGAAGAATCTCAAGATTCGTTGACCCTGAGCTGCTTTTTCCTTATTTGTTCGTTCCCTTTTTTCCTCGGGCCCACCACCGTCGATTTCGGGTTTAAGGTTACGCCTTCGGACTGATTTCGGTTTTTCAACCTCGGATTTAGTGTAGGGGGGAGCAACCGATTTGTACTTGAGAAGATTATTATCATCTTTGCTCTCGGTTTTCCGAATTGTATCCACTTGATTATCCTTAGCTGGATGCACAGCAGTTTCCTTTTTCTTGGGCAATCGGTCTTCATTTCTAGAAGCTTCTTTTTGTTCGTGACGCGTGAGGCCGTTTCTCTTCTCAGGTTTGAATTCTCGAGCATGCTGCATAAGTTCACGAGCTGCGCCGCCCTTGTGATCTTTCTTTTGATCTGAACCGTCGATGTTGCCAGCTTCCTTAGCTATGTTCTACAAAAGAGTAGAATAATTTGCCAAATATATTATTAAAAACTCATTTATAAAATTTGAAAAATAAATCATTGTAATTTCAGAAAAATCCCTTTTTCAAATTTATAAATACCATCGTAACATTTTTTTTTCTAATTTACAAATTGTTCCCCTGAAAACAGTAGGATCGTTTTTAGATCATTTATAATAATAATAATAATAATAATAATAATAATAATAATACTAATAATAATAATAATAATAATAATAATAATGTAATTTCAGAACACCCCAACTATCTTTCAAAATTGCAAATACCCAGATAAAATTGTTTCTAATTTACAAATTGCTTCCATGCTAGGTTAAAATAAACTCCCAGGGATATTTTAAATTTTAAAAAAACTGGGTTTTTCTGTAAGAAAGCTAAACTTCAGGGGTGCTTTTCGTAGCTAAAAAACAGAGTTCTAAATTTTAAGCTTCTCATCAAGAAATTTACTAAACTCTATATAATACCTTATCATTATATGCAGAATCATTAAAGAGCTTATTTTCCAAAGCTTTTGAATCCCAATCCAAACCAGACTCTGCAGCTATTTCTTGCAACAACTGAAGCTTCGAATCTTTCGAAGCCGGGCCCGATTTCATCTTCTCGACAAACTGAATATAAAAGAAAGACATCAAAAAAAACCTCAATTTAAACCACATATATATGGAGAAAAAAAAAGTATTATTCTTTTTATTGCTTTAGACAATAACACATAATAAATAGACACCTCTTTATTGATGAAGCAATCGAGCGAATTTGCATATCTCTCAGAAAACAGAGTTCTAAGCTCGCGAAGCTCAGGCAGATCGGCAAATCTTGCGGCCGCAAACATCAGAGTAGACACAGCTTCTCTGCATTCTTCAGGACATTCCCTGATAATTCAAAAACATTTTTATTTTATTTGTAGGATAGTAATACAAAAACGTCCAGTATAAATAAATTAAGTTCGTGTAACAACTAAGATTGCAGTAGTCAGAGAAGAAGAATAAATTTTAAATGAAAATTCAAATTCAACTTTGGCATTGAATCAAAGGTTGCAAACACTTAGGTTGAATAACAAAAACCACCCTAACTCCAATTACCCTTACATTTGTTATTCTTTTCCAAAAGAGCTTTACATTGATTGACAGCTCTAGAAAAGAGCTGTGTTTGTTAGAAAATGTTGAAATGGCCAGGGTAAGAGAAAACATTTAAAAAATATAAGGACTCCATATTCACACACCTCTGCTTGTCCATGGCTGAAACATTTTTCGAAATATGCTCACAGCATTGGTCAACAAAATCGTAACAGCTCGTTCGGATCATCTCAACGAGAAGTCCATCAGCCTGTTTCAACATTGGACATAAAATTATTTTGATAAGTATAATATATATATATATATATTGATCAAGTCTCTGGAAGTTCAAAAATTGCAGAATGCTATTAGTGAAAGAAAATGTTATTCCCCATACACGAGAAAAAAAATCTTAGGATACACAATAAAATAATATTATTCATATTCTAAAGGGGTCAAAGTGAAAATCTCGATAGTTTATGGGGGTAAAATGCTATCTAAAACTAGTTTGGAGGAGTTTAGTGTGTTCAACCCTTTCATCAACCTCCTACAACTCCAAAAAAGGAAAATCTTATATAAATCTAAAGCTTATTTCAACAAACAAAGGAATTAAGCACAAGAGATTTTATTTGGCACACAGGAAAATTACATTAAAACTCCTTAAAAGTTAAAACCCACGTATTTATCTATTTTACTCGTACCATACTTAATTTGACAAATTCTCTAGGTCCAGAAGTAATTATATCAATCAGAACCCAGGATTTAAAAGGACAAAAAGTAAATTAAAAGGGAAAGAAATTGGGGGGCAGATTTTCTGAATAAATTCTTGAATATTCGGAAAATTCGAAAACAGGTAATATTTCTTTAATTTACAGAACGCGAAAAAATTCAGAGAAGTTGATTAACGAAATATGAAAATTGATAACCCACAAAAATAAAAACAAATTACCCTGCCATAGGCGTTTACATCCAGTCCATTTCTGAGCAGATCGGCAACATCAATCCTCAGATACTTCTGCATTGCAATTCTTTTCTTCCTTGCTATCTCAATTCTTGTCCTCGCCATCTTAATATCCGACTTGCTATTCCATGAGAAAAAACATAACCCAAAAATCAAACCGAGATAAAAAAAGATAAAAGAAAATCAAAAAGCGCTAATTCACCATCAAATCTGCACTTACCATTTGCAATAGAATTTGCTTTTCAACAGCCCGTCGAACATTTTTCCTTTTTTTTTCTTTTTTATATCTCTGTTCTCGAATGGAATACAAATGGTCAAGAGCGGTTGATTGAATAAAGTTTTTTTGCACTATTTCTAGTGCATCGAAAATAAAAAAGAATTTATTTGTACGCCAGGAATAACCCGCATTCAAGAGAGAGCTGGAATATGAGAAACGAAGCTGGTTACAGAGAAGAAACGCAATAAAAGGAATATTATAATTCCAAGGTAAGAAGAATTTCAGATGAAAATAAGCCTTTAAAAAATATCTTTAAAAAGGGGGTTTAATGAAACCAATGTTGGAGAAGGTATTCAAATCGCCATTAAAGTAACTTGAAGAAGAAACATGAAATGGTTGGATTTTAATACATAAATATATCCATACACATACAACAAATAGACACGCACTATATATATATCTAGAGAGAGAGTCTTGTGAGCAGGTGGGTGTGCTATCCTACGCCGGGCTATATGTTAATAATAACTGAAAGGTGGTGTAATTACGAAGTTGGGCTGGCTGGTAGGGTTGTGGACTCCTAGTAATGAAGGGTATTAAAGGAAAATCAGGCGGTGTAGTGGGACAGAATAAAGAGAGATTTCTGCTGATGGTTGGGTCCATTCCCATGTTCCATGTTTTTAGGCTTCAATTTCACGTAATCAAATCTATACCATTGTATGTGTTTGTATTTATATACGTATTATTATTTTTGTATATACCGTCTATCAAGTTTAGGTTTTTTTATATTAAAAAATCTAAAGTTATAAATGCAGTAGGGGTGGAGGTATAGTGCCTGGAAGCAATGTAAACTTTTCCTATAATATATACCCTCAAGATTGTAGGATATTATTTCCACAAACGGAGAATTTGTTTCAATTTTTGGAATAAAACTGAAATAAAAGAATATATCACCAGATATAGTAATATATTTTTAAAAAAGATTTTATAAATTCACATGATAGTAAGTTATGATTTTATAGATACGTATAGTAAAACAAAAGGAAAAGGGAATCCCAACTATACTTGAGTTTGAACAATTTAATCACAAAAGTACTACTCCCTCCGTTTCTTAACAAGTGTCGTTTTAGAGTTTTTGTTCAAAATTAAGGAACATAATATTTGACCAATACATCCTCAATCAATTAATAATATACACATTTAATTACTTTAATTATTTTCCTTTATTTATTCTATTACCATAAACTTGTTTATATTTCTTAAAATAAGTGGGGATAAAACTGGAATAAAGTGGCGAAAAATCCTAAAACGACACTTAATATGAAATTAATTTGAGTCTCTAAAATGACACTTATTTTGAAACGGAGGGAGTAACGTCTTATAAGCATCTTATTATATCAAACTAATGCAATAATTTGTTTTTAATATAAGATTTGACATCCTATTAAGCTTAGTATATGAATTAAGATCTGAGGAATTTTTGGGTCATAATACAATCAAAATCTTAGTATATGGAATTATTATATTTTCTTACTTCTAAACCTCAGGAGAAATAATGTAAATGGGGTTGATGGTTTAATTTATCCAGAGCATATTCCTATTTTTCTGGTGATAAAGGTGAGGATAATTTGGGTGTCAAAACTCAAAAGCCGGCTATATTATGTATTGAGAAAAAAGGAAATAACAGTAATAGTGACAAAGGATAGACTATAACTAAGGATAACTACAAATTATACTAGTGTGATAAATTAAAAACAAAGAAGACATAATCACAAGGATTAATACTATGTGGATTATCCTTCACTTAGTTGCCTTTTTCTTCGGGAAAAAAATTACTAGTAGTATTTATTTTCTTCTACTTATTTTACTGTCGAGTTACGTAATTATTAGTTGCTTTGGTCAACAGTCGTGTCAAATTAGATAGACTCAAGTTACTACCACGATATTCAACAAAATAATAATAATAATAATATAAAAATAATAATTCAAAGGAATAAATTGCGCGTTACCAGTAAATCCATACAATCTTGATTTTAATCCTCAAAAGAATTGTGAAGTGAATTTTATTTGCTCGTGAATCTAGTTCGAGGATCGACAGAGAGCTGTTGCAATTCTTTAAATAACATTTAATATATTTGCGATGATTGTAAAGGCGTTTAACAATTTCACTTTATATTACTTTTTCTTTTGACTAATAATATTTGTATGTAAGTTTGTTTCTTGTGGACAGTGTGCGAAAAGACTTTTGTTAAACCTTAGTTTATAATATATACAGTAAAAATGTATAATTTATGCTGAAAAATCTTAATTCACATAAAAATGTATTTTGCTCAAAATGTATAATATTTTACTGTAAAATGTACATTATTATTTAAAAGGTACGACTTTCTAATAGAAATCCACCGTACATATGATAGTTTTTCCGATTTGTAATGGTCTATTTGTCATGTGGTTACGAATATCATATTGGTATTTTGAATGGATACTCTTTGTTTTAATTCAAAAATTAAATATTAATAATTTTTTACACTTAATCTTTATCACATATTATTATATTAATATATTTAATTAAATACTACTAAAAATAATATTATAATATAACATCATTTACTTTTTCACACATTATTTGATATTAAAAATAATATAATAATAAATTACCACTACAAAAAAAAGTATAGGATACAAGATCTATAATAAATGAGAATTTTTACTCTTTACAAAATCTTGAATATCCTAAGATTTTGAATAGTATTCAAACGAATGATAGTTCAAACATGACGTAAGAATCACCATCGATCTTTTACATTTAATAATAAATAGCTAATCAATCAACATTGCTTAAACTCAAATATTATATCCACAAGGTAATTCCACGTAACATTAAATCAAATATGAAATATTGAAATGTGAATATATATATATTTTGAAACCCCGCAATTATTATATTTTTAATAAGGTATTGGGTAAGTTTTTGGACATATTGCACTAGGGTTGTAAATCGAACCAAGTTCAAACTTCGTTACTTTTGGCCCAATGGCTTGTCAAGTCGACTCAAACTAATTGCGCACGCGTGTACGCGCGCGCAAGACACACCCACATATATATTATATACTATAAAACTTTTATATTATTATTTTTGTATTTAAATTTAAATAGAAAATAAAAAAAAATGTAGCAAAGTCACGAGTCGAACTTGAGCTCGATAGTAGTAGTCGAACTCGAGCTTGAATTTATTTTTTCCTAATTCGATCGAACTCTTAAAATTTTCAAACTTGAGCACACCCAAGCTTAGCTCGATTCGTTTACATGCCTAGTATTGTGCGATAAATTTGACAAAGTCATATTAAGATGATAGTACAAATTTTAGACTTTAGACTTTTGGAAACCATCATATTCAACTGAGCCACTAATAAAGGTAAAATATATGCATCTGAATATGTTGGCATGTACACTCAAAGCTATTTCTCGCACGTATGAGGGTCGTTTTTTTCCCAATTTTATCGAATGTTTGAGATCAAGAGATTTTATTTAAAGCAACTCAACATGTTGGATAACACATTTAGAGAATAGTGATTACCATTTAATACCAAAGTGATAAACATGCACAAGCACTTCAAATTATTATATGATTTAGTTGTTGTCTCCTATTTTATGTTATGATAAGTGTATTCTCTTCTCGTGTCTCGTGTCCAATTCTCGTGTGCTGCTTCCTTCAATTAAAAAGTAATGAATCTGTATTAATAACATATTAATATAAAAAAGAACCTATGGCCACATTTATTGAGCAAAAATGATGAACACTAATCATGAATACAAAGTTTTACTGAGCGGAGATGGATGAATATTTATCAAAAAAAAAGTGATAATCATGCAGTACAATAGTAATTAACATTTAGCAAAATAATAATGATTGTTTATCATAATAGTGATAAACAATTATGATAAAATGTTGAGCATTTGTCAGAAAAGTTATAGATATTTAGCAGAAAAGTTATAAACATTTAGCATAAATGTTATAAACACTTAGTATAATTATCGCATGCAAAATTACGTGTTTTAAAATATATTTCAAAGCATTTTGAAGGTTACATATATACTTTTCATGTGTTTTTCCTTATTTTATATATTTTTTAGAAAACATTATGTTTTTCTTCAATTTGATGTTTATTTTATAGTAAAATGATAGGTTCTTGAGACTTTTTAGACCAGGAGCGATACAAACCAAAGGATGCACGAAGAAGAAAGAAAGAAGAAAATAAGTGAAAGCAGGCGTGAAGAAAAGAACATCCAACCTTTGACAGGTGAACTCGAGGTAGCACCCGAGTTGCGGTTCGGTCTGACAAGCAGAACATGAAAAGAGTAGTGTGATATACATTGGATTGTTTGGGACCTATACCCAAGGTGGAGCCCGAGTTACTGCTAGGGTGCGAGAGATAGTGCGCAACAAGGATTGACACCCGACCAGGAACCTGACATGGGATCCGAGCAAGTGGTCGAGTGCTGCGCGACAAAAAGAAAATTAAAATAGCATTTTAGGTTATAAACTAAAGGTTTAGAGTCCTGTAACTATCCTACACATCTATAACTGAAAAAAAGGAGGAGACATGATATATTACACCATATCTCATAGTTTGGAGGAGATTGAGAGCACTAAGATCGTAGAGTGATGCCCGGACATCAACAAGACTAGACGGCAAAGTCTCCATGAGTCATCAAAGGCTTGGAATGGTTCTCCACCTCTCTCTTTGTACGTTGTTTATTTTGATCATGTGTTATACAAACATGGATTTGTTTTTTGTTATAATCATGTTCGATTAAATCACTTTGATTTCGGACATGGGAGTAGGTTTGTGGCTCTTTATTTATGATGTTAAGATATTTCATTTGTTAATGTTTAATGCCTACTCATTTGTATCTTGTATTTAGTCCATGTTAACACTTGATCATTGCTTACATTTAATAGCAAGTATTGAATCGAAGCAAACGTGAAAGAAATAACACTTAGACAATAAGATAGATGACGTAGATGGTTTAAAAGAGTAATATTGTCTAATGAGAACTATTAGTTCTTAGGAGCTATTTTTAGCTGAATCACGTGACATCAACTGGACGATGAGGTGCACAGGTAAATTTGTCTACAAATCTGCATTTTATGATCAGGAGTGTTGGATGACCCATACTGTGCTCTATAAGATAAAATATTAATTGAAAAGTTATTTATCATATACGAAAGAGTTGTTAATCGAAATCATTATTTAGGATTAATCCTCATTACATATTTTCTCTACATTATACTAGTGTGTTTTTTTACACCCATGCGATGCATGGGGTAGAAAGTTAAAATATAAAAATACAAATTATATTAATATTACTTTTATTGTTATCTATATGTGAAGATATAAATAAACAGAGAGATAGAGATGAAGAGAAATAACTAAAAGAATCCACACTACATAAATTATAGATCGAATCCACATTATATATATGAACGTTAATATTACACGTTAGTGAATACTTTTTTGTACATTACATTATTGGTCGTTTTCAATTCCGAATCGTCATCACCACAAACTAATATCTTCAAACCCTTTCGATGGGTGACACGCGACAAAGCAATATATAACTGACCATGACTGAACACGGGATTCTTCAGATAAAGGCCGACTTTCAAAACTGATTGACCCTTAATCTTGTTTAGCGTCATCGCATATGAAATCATGAGCGAAAATTGCTTTCGTTAAGACTTTGAAAGGTATTATAACGTCAGAAGGCGTTAGACTCATGCAGGGAAACAACTTCTTTTCGCCTGCCTTTGCACCAGTTAGAATTTTGCATTCAAGGACATGCGTGGAAAGTCGTGTAACAACCAATCTCGTCCCATTATATAATCTCATGGAGTGGTCTATGTTCTTCAATAACATAATGAAAGTCTCCACCTTCAGATGCAATTCGTGATTGGTCACCCCACAACACTTTATACCATTCAGGAATTCAGGCGTGTGCAAATCACTCGAGAAGTCATTCCCACCGTCGGATTTAAAAATAAATAAATAAATAAATAATCTCATGATCTAAATTTACAGTTACACACAATTCATTCATAAAAAAATTTAATAAAATAAATTAAACTAATCCACATGAATGAAAATTAAAATAAAATTTTCAAATCTATACATTATCAGATGCATGGTTTTAATTAAACACAATAGATTTAATAAAATTACTAGATAATACATTTAAATTACATAATAATAGAATAAGATATTATTCTAATATCTTAATTCAATTCAAGATTAATAAAGTGTATACATACATATACATATATATAAAATTAATGGGCTTTTCACTTCAAATTACGATTACAAACAAATTGAATTTACTCTACGATTAATAATATATTATAGATTAAATTAAATTAATCTACATTAATATGTAAACAAAGTACTTAAAGATAAATAAAATATATACATACATATATTTTTCTTTTATGAGAATAGTACTTTTACCATTAAAGAAAACATACATGAAGCATTCCAAAAATTATTTAAAGAAACAACTAAAATTTAAAAAGTCAAAAAAAAAAAAAATACGGAGAAATGTTAAATAGAATGCTTTATTAAATATATAAATATATATATATGTAATTTATAAAATACTTACTTAGTAATTAAATTTATATAATTACAATTAAATCATATTTATAATTCATTGAATACTAACGTATTTGATATTTAAAAAAAAATCTGAAAATCTTGTAATATAATTTTACAACTACAAAAAATTCGAGATAAATTTATTATATTCATAAAATAAGAAAATTAAATTAAATTAATCTACATTAATAGAGATTGATATTAAAAAAGAATCAAATATGTGCAGTACCATATATAAGGTATAAATTAAATACAAATAAATAATAAACACATTTGATAAAATACATAACATCATATTAGATAAATACAAGTAAATTATTCTACACGCATGGAAATTGAAATTAAAAACTAAAATATATACAATAACGCATAATCGATTTAATTTAAACACAATCAAGAAATTCTAAAAACATCATAATCTAATTTTAGATTTTCTATAAATTTAAAATAAATAAATATAATTTAGAAATATTTGATTATAGAATTAATCAAATTCAACCAATTTAAAACCCATTTAATTGATTAAATCCAACTCAAACCATTATTTATTCTGAGTCCAATTTAAAATCTGATAAGCCCAACCATAGATCTGTATCCAAGCCCATAATATGACCAGATAACCCTAGGTATAAAAGTTGGTAACCCTTAAAAAATTAAAGTATCTTGAATTTAGATTAATAAATTACCAGATACATGATTTTAATTAAACACAACAAATTTAACAAATCTAGACAATACATTTAAATTAACATAATATTAGAATAAGATATTATTCTAATATCTTATTTAAATTCAAAATTAATAAAGTATACACATACATACACATACACATACACACTCTCTTTATATACTTTAAAAATGAATAAAATCATTATTTTAATATCTTAGTTCAATTTAGAATCATATAAAAAAATGAAATAAAATAAAATATCTAAAATAATTATTCTAATATCTTATTTCAATTCAAAACCAATTATAGTATATACATAAATACACATATACATACAAAAAAATACTTATAATTTAAAGTAAGAAAAAAGAATATAATGTTATTAGATTAATAATTAAAGTAAATAACTAAATTTGAAAAAGCAAAACAAAAGAAAAGAAAATACATAGACATATTAATCAAATATTATATTATATATATCAAGTGTTTAAGTTATTTATTTTCTATAGATAATAGTTTAAGTTTAATTATTTTATAAATACAAACAAAATATTGTTTAGAAACCCAATTTATAATAATAATAATAATAGTAATAATAATAATAATAATAATAATAATAAACTAAGACATTCGATTCTCGAACAACTTGACATTGATCTTCTTTATAACACCAGTAATTCGTCCTTCCTATTTTACATAATTAGAGATAATTTAAGTCAACTCAATACATCAATCGGTATTAGTAGAAAATCCGAACCTATATATCTATATATAATGATAAAGATTAGTAGATTAACACCTATATATCTATATATATTAACAAGACTATTGAGAACCAATAATTACCTCTGAATCATGAAAAACGATCTCCATGAAAGTCTTTTGTTCCTTATCATCAAATCCCGACCGAGCAAAAAATCAAACAACTCTAAGCTTAAGTTCTTTTTTATTCGTTCGGTCGATGTCTTTTGATGAGTCCAAATAAAGGAGGCATTGTTCTAAGAATTCTAGCTGCACAAGTTTTGAGAATAGAGAAAAAGCACAGACACAATCGGGTGGGAAATTGAAATTGATTTGCATAGAATAGGAACCTATATGTAGATAGAAAATTAGTTGAAACCCTAGAGATTCAAGTTTTGTAATTCTGATAACCCAAACAAATATGATTTTGTATCCACTCATTACAGATATTGTATCCGATTTTTTTTTTCATTTTTTATTTGTCGATTATGGAACGAAAAAATAGATCTATTCCATGAATTAAATGTCTTTAATTAGCTAAACAAATCGTATAAAACGTGATTTTTTTTATAAAATATGATTCCAACTTGAAATATCAGAATTATTTTATACTGAATAAAAATCTGATGTTGTATTTTCTTTGTTTAGGATTCTATTTTTTGTACATTTTTTATTGGTTGATTTTATAGTGAAAGAATCAATCTACTTCATTTTTCATAATTTAAATATCTTTAATTAGGTAAACAAATCATATGAAATCTGGTTTTTAAAAAAATATGATGTATTTTATTTTTTTGTTTTGGATTTTCGTACATTTTTTATTGGTTGATTTTATTTTTAAAAAACTGATCTGCACTTTTCATAAATTTAATGTCTTAAATTAGATAAACAGATCGTATGAAATCAAAAATTTGATCTACTGTATTCCCTTTGCTTAGGATTCTATTTCTGCAAGTAAATCGTATTAAATCAACTACCGATTTTTTAAAACAAAATTGTTGTAGAAAATACCAGATTTCTTATAGTTTAATTATGCAAAGAAATTAATATTTGTTCAATTTGATATTCTTTAATATTTTAATTATTCTTTGCCAAATTAGTTATATTTGGGGCCTGTATATTATTTAAGTTTGATGTCTTACTTTGTTTTTTTGGATCCCGGTTTTTTTTAGGGCCTCTAATTTAATTTATTTTCATGTTTTATTTTTCTTTATTCGGGGCATGTAATTAAATTTATTCTTATAGTTGCTTTTATTATGCTTGCTTTATCTTTTATTTCAATTCAAAATATCAAAAAATACAGTTTATATTTGATCAAAATCTGAACATTTGACTATTATATAAACGAGTTTTATCATTGTAATCACTAATTAGATGATACAAAAACAAAATTTAAAACATAATAAATGGATATATA
>BMAC01000175.1:1049566-1083538 GCA_014905375.1 Phtheirospermum japonicum
TTATATTTATTTCTCTTTTGTAATAACTTTATATAACTCATATTTTTCTTATATCAATATTTAGAATTATAATAAAATTAATTCAACTTATATATATTTTTTCTAAGGCAAATACTTGGGTGAGACCGGTCTCATAGAATGAGATCACTTTTTACCATACCCATCAGCCCCAACCCACTTATCGTCCGACCCGTCTACCTGCCCACCCACTAATCCTAAATAGAAAACAAAAAAAATAAAATCTGTTCATTTTAGTCCATCTCCCCAAACCCCTCCCCCTCTACGTTTCTCTCTCGCACTCATACTAACGCCGACCACCATTCATCGCCGCCGACCAACGTCTTCCGGCGTCGGAATTCAATTACACGAGTCCGCGCTCACAATTTCTGAATAGCTTCTTGTTCTTACGTCGATCTTTCAGTAATTTCAAACGATTATTCTACAGCATCAACTGATATCCCTCTACTCCAGAAGATTCTCAAAGCGCCGATTTCAAATATCCAAGCAACGCTCGCTCTGAGTTAAGCCACGACTCAACCTAATTTACATGGGTAACTCTATTAACCTCACTCAATACCTTAGCTCCGTGGAAAGCTAATTTGGTAATTATATTGCTCACTTTTTCTTTTTTTATAATCAAATTAACAATTTTTTTTTATTGAGTAAGCATTATTGATAAATTCATCTTCAGGCGAGTTAATGAGTGATGATCTATAGCAGTATGTGGATTGTGTTGTTAAACAGTGGAGTGACAAAATTCTAAGATCTTTTACTCACAGATTGTTAATTGCTAATTATATTAGGATAACAATTTATTTTTATTGTTATTATTATTATTAGTTAGAAATTAAGTTAGATATTTGATGGTTAAAAAACAATGTCACTACCTTCAATCTGCTTGCACAATTTACGGTCTCTGTTTTGTGGAGAAACTTGTTGGGTGTGAAGGGGATCTAGTTCAGATCAACTATGAAATCTTGCAAATTTTCTTCAATGGTTTGTTGTTTTTTGATAATAATCTTAGACTACTTTTGACTTTAGGGCTATATAAAGACCATAAGATTAATGTTGTGGCATGGACATCTGATTTTGAGGGATTTAATAATCATGGGAGGTTCTTGTATTTTATTAATCGGTTTCAATATTTTGCTTCTTGTCTCATTTCTTGGAGAAGCTAATGTTAATGAAGCTAAATCAGAAAGTAAAGATAAAGTTTATATTGTGTACATGGGAGGATCAAATGGTGCCGGAAGAAATGTGCATGCTCAGCTTTAGAGAGATCTCATGAACAGGTTTTAATTAATACAATTATAAATTGTAGGCTATGTACTAAATATGATCAATGACCATATTAATACACTGCGGTGTATTACTTGTCCAACTAATTAATTAGTTCCATTTATCACTTCATCTTATAGCAAATAATACATAATCACATTAAAATAAAACCCATATGATCTTATGTTAATTGACGTCCTGGTTTGCAACGCGGCTGTCTATCAGCTGACCGCTAAGGAGCCCTCGTTTACGGCTGATGGGTTCAAGCTTAGTGTTGGGACTAATCATTTGGGTCATTTTCTTCTTTCCAGATTGCTTCTTGATGACATGAAAGAGTCCGATTTTCCGTCGAAGAGGCTTATAATCGTCGGCTCGATTACAGAGAACATGAACACGTTGGCCGGAAACATACCGCCAACTTGCGCGGGTTCCAAGATGGGCTGAACGGGCCGAATAGTTCTCCCATGATCGACGGTGGGGATTTCGACGGGGCTAAGGCGTATAAGGACAGCAACGTCTGCAACATACTGACGATGCAAGAGTTTCATAGGCGTTATCACGAGGAAACGGGGATCACGTTCGCCCTTTACCTGGGCTGCATCGCCACAACTGGGCTTTTCAGGGAGCATATCCCCTTGTTCAGGCTCCTTTTCCCGCCATTCCAGAAGTTTATCACTAAGGGGTTCGTATCCGAGGAAGAAGCCGAAAAAAATACTTGCTCAGGTTGTGAGCGATCCAAGCTTGACAAAGTCAGGTGTTTACTGGAGTTGGAACAAGGACTTAGCTTCATTTGTGAACCAGTTGTCTGAAGAAGAGAGTGTGGGAAATTAGTGAAAAACTTGTTGGTTTGAGGGACTAATTTAAGCTTTGTCACAGTTTTGGATCGAGGAACTATGTAGACTGTAGCTTCATTGATAATCAAGATTTAGTTTATAATTCTTGGTTAGGATCGTAATAAAATAACTTGATCCTTTTTTTTCTTTTTTTAATGTTCTTTTAATTTTTTTATAGGTGTAACCTGAATTGAAGTAAACATTATGCAATTTTTACTGAAATTGGGCAATTTCTCCTATTTTGTCGATTTTTTTTTAATGTCATGATCAAAGTAACATTTTTAACTCAAGTTGTTTAAGTATCACAAAATATTATTAAAGTATTACAAGTTTTTTATACATATTCTTACAATAAAACATAGTTAAGTAACATTTTTAACTCAAATTATTTGAGTATCACATAACATTGTTAAAGTATTACAAAATATTGTTAAAGTATCACAAAAGATTATTAAAATACCACAAACCTATATTTAATTAAAGTATAGTTAAGTAATATTTTTAACTCAAGTTGTTCAAGTATCACAAAACACTGTTAAAGTATCACAAAAGATTGTTAAAGTATCACAAGTTTTGTGAGTGATTCATTTCAATTATTTCTCAAACTAATATATAATAGTTTCAACCATTGTTTCTCAAACAAAATATAGCTATAGTATTACAAAAATATAGCTCGTTTATATTTATATTTAGTTTTTTTACGTATATATATATATATATATATATATATATATATATATATATATATATATATATATTATAATAAGTATTACAAAGTGTTATTAAAGTATCACAAAATATAACAAAAGTATTACAAAACATAGTTTGTCAATATTTATATTTAATTTTCGTACGTCTATATATATATTTTTATAATAAGTATTACAAAGTGTTGTTAAAGTATCACAAAATATAATTAAAGTATTAAAAAATATAGTTCTTCTATATTTATATTTTTTTTACGTCTATATATATTTTATAATAAGTATCATAAACAGTATAAAAAGTATTACAAATGGTACTAAAAGTATTATACAATTAGAAAGTGCGGTAATACCTTCATCCAAAACAACATTATAAAGTATCACAAATAGTATCAAAAGTATCAGAAACGGTACTAAAAGTATTACAAACGGTGCTAAAAGTATTACACAATTATAAATTGCAGTAAAACCTTCATCCAAAACATCATTATAAAGTATTACAAATAGTATAAAAAGTATCACAAATGGTACTAAAAGTATTACAAACGGTACTAAAAGTATTATACAATTAGAGCATTATAAAGTATCACAAATAGTATAAAAAGTATCAGAAACTGTACTATAAGTATTACAAATGGTATTAAAAGTATTATACAATTAGAAAGTGCAGTAATACGTTCATCAAAATATCATTATAAAATATCACAAATAGTATAAAAAGTATCACAAATGGTACTAAATGTATTACAATGTATTACACAACTATAAAGTGCAGTAATACCTAAAAATCCTTAATCATACAGTTTCTAAGTTTCTAATAAAATTAGACTGGATCTCAAATGTGCTACTATATATAAAATTAACCTAATAAAAAATCATACAGTTTCTAATAACTAGTTCTCAAAGTCTGCTCATAAGGTCTTGATCGGTTCGGTCAAAGGAGACAAAACGCAAGAAACATCATATGCAAATACTCTATTGCATTAGTTGTTAAATGAGAACAAAATTGAGTAAAATACAACATGATACATATCGACAATAACTTTCTCAACTTTCCATATAAATGAATCCCAAAAAAGAAAATCAAACCAGAGCGGGCAAACGGTTCAAACTTCAAGTTTTTTCATCTGGCAAAAAGCTTTCTAAGCGGTCCATCCTTGCGATCTTTGGTAATTGACTCGGTTAATGCTAGGATTCTCCGTATGCCCGTTGTGGCGGCACCACGTCCAAGCGCAGCAGCACGGGCCACAATTTCCTCCAACGGGATGATTCCAACTGGCGTAGATGGATTATTATTATTGTTATTGTTATTAGCTATAGGCGCAACTGAGGCGCTAGGTGTACGTGCAAAGACTGGCTTTATAGATAGTTGATACGCCCGGACGTTTGTTGTAGTCGTCTAGTATGCTTTGCTGGTCGGTCCTTGAGGCCCTAGAAGAGTGATCAAGGGAAACAAAATGTAAGCAAGAACCAATCCTTAACCACGAAGTATAGGTATTACACAATTATAATAACCGAATCCCAAAAACGCCAACCCGTAGCCAAAACGGCATCACGGCGTCCTTAATCACGGACCACGAGAAAGCAATCAACAACCAATCCTTGACCACACCAGATACATTCATGGCCAAAGCCGAAGTCTTCCCAACCAACAAGAACACGACAAAATTCAAAGCGAATGCGCACGACGAATTAGTCCCAAAGATAACAAAATCAAAATGGAAACTTGTGCTCAGCTGCTTCAAAGTCTGGTATTCTACAAAGAGCCATAGAATCTAAAGGAAAACAAAACAGCTAGGCACGACATAGTAAAGCGAAGTGATATGGTCTAAATTAATCCCCTTTGGAAGTCAACAAGATCTGAATCAGCACCAGTCTCGTGGCCTCAAAGGCAATCGCGCCGAGCTACAGAAACACGCCCCACGAATTGTAATTGGCTTCATCGTAAGCGGAAATGACGACCCCGAAGGAGATCTATTTGTCGAGGGTGTATTCGTTATAGACGATGACGGCGAAGGAGAGGAAGATCCAAACGGCGACGTATGTGTAGGAGAGGATGATGCTTTTCACCACCCCGTCCGAGAGCGCTCCGCCTTTTCCCATCGGTGGTTGTGGCGGTGGAATAACGGCGATGGTGGTATGATGGAATAGAACGACGCCGTAGAAACTTCGAATTAGGGATTTGGTGTGTGTGTTTGACAGAGAAGAAGGGGGTAAAAGGGTTTCACAGTTCACATGTTTAATTTAACTGGAAAATATTAGTTGCTTGAATTTGCCTTCAACTTGCAGAAAATTTGCAGGTTTTTCGGTTACAGAAAATTCTGAAGATGGAGAAAAAAGGAGGAGACGGGTGGGGTGAGGTGTTTTCCTTCTCCGGGTTGGGTTGGGGGGTTGGGTCCGGGTGTGGGCCGCGGTTTAGATCTGAATCCGGGTCAATTTTAAAAAAATGGTAAAATGTGGTCTCATTCTATGAGACCGGTCTCACCCAAGACCTACTCTTTTTCTAATTAGATATATATTTTTTATTTTTTTATATTAGAAGAATAAAAGTAAGATATTGAATTGGACAAAATATGTTAAAAAAAAGTATTATAGTAGGTAAGATGTAATAAAATAAGAATATTGAATTAGGCAAAATATAATATTAGGAAAGTATTAAAGTAGGTAAATATATAAAAAGGAAAAATACTAAATTGGGCATATTAGGCTCGGATGACACCAAATCACCAAATTCTTTTTCAAATCTAACGAAACATGAGAAACATACAAATAGGATAAGAGGAGATTTTTTATATTATTTAGTTTAATTATCAATATCATCGTTACTTAATTACATTTGATTTCTCAATAGAAAAAAGCGAGAGAATGTTTTTAGCATTGTATATTTTCAGATACCGTTACTTAATTCTCTAAATAAAATCATATTAAAGTATTTAGTATATTTAGTTTATGTGGAATATGATCTTACTTGCCACTATTACATTCGAAACTCGTGCACTTACTATGGTTAAAATAGAGACGGACATATAATATTGAATGGCATTTACCAAAAAGCTAATATTAAAAGTAATAAATCGCTATTAATAACAAATTAACATAAATATTAAACACATGAATGCATTTTAGGGAGGGCCCCAAAATATTTAGGAAAAAAGAATAAATTTTTATAAAGTGATTATCATTTCATAGGGAAGCGAACATTTAGCATAACATTGATAAGCATCACAAATTAATTGTCTCTTTAAAATATATATATTTTTTTTTTGAAGTGAGTAGTCATTTCTAACGTTACTCTATTTTGATGGAAATGGTTATGAGAAAAATCATATGAGCCATTATTTCTTATTGTATATTGAAAATTTTATTTTTTGTCACGCAATGTATACGTTTTTTTTTTTTTATATCCTCCCCCATCTTCCAAATATTTTTTTGTTCTACTATGCATCCTGATATACAATAATTTTCGACATTACCCACTAAAGTCTATTTTCGCCGAAATATTCCTTCTAAATTCCATCGGCGGGGAGCTCGGGGCCAAAGTGCAAAAAACTTATAGTTTGGATGGTAAGCTGTAAATAATCTTATACTTTGGGAAGTAAAGTGCAAAAATCTTATAATTTGGATGACAAATTCAAATAAGGGAGTAATTATTTTTTCACACCAAACTATTTTGATTTTTACAGTTTACCATACGAACTTTTTTTTTTTGACAACCGCCATCTGAACTATGCGCGAATTTCATTTTACCCCCTACATCACTTTTTTTTTTGTGGCATTGTAATCAAAACTGGGTGGTTTTACAACCCGATTGCGCAATTCGGACATAGTTCAGATGTCGGTTTGTCGAAAAAAGAAGTTCGTATGGTAAACTGTAAAAATCGCCTATTTGTCAAAAAGAAATAGAGAACGCTGAAATAGTTTGGGGGGCAAAAAGTTTTTTTCCCTTAAAAAAATAATAATATTTAATTTTTATGTAAAAGTATTATTTTTATTAAAAACAGAATTTCTCTCTCTCTCTCTCTCTTTCTCACACACACACATATATATATAATCGTGAAATGATATCATATTAATATAGTTAAAAAAAATTATTAAAATAATTATCTTATAATATAATTATAATTGCACTTGACGCAAATATTAAAGTTATTTTTGCACTTTTTCTTTATGTAATATGGTTATACAATCTTATATAACAATGCATTCGTGATCAATATAGTATTTAATCACACTTTTTATACAAATAATAATATCGAATGATAATTTTATTTTTCTTATCATAATATTATAATGCATATACGAAATACACCTTTATTTTATTTTGTTCATTCATAATACATAATAATATATTATTATATTATTTAGCCTAAATAATTTACATAATACTTAGTCGTGTGTTTTATATTTAATAATAAAAAAGATGTATTGACAACATTTATATAAATTATAAATATTAATTGAAAATTCATGGGATTTTATTTGGATTTTTTTAATTGGAATTGTATTGACAACTTTGTGTTTTTGTGTGTGTGAGAGATAAAAACTCTATATATTTTTCAAATATAAAACATTAAGACAAAAACTCAATATTTGTATTATTTTAATTTGCCCCTCAAACTATAAGACTATTTGCACTTTACCCTCCAAACTATAAAATTTTTGCACTTTACCCCTCAACTCCCCGCCGATAAAATTTAGAAGGAATATTCCGCCAAAAATAAATTTTAGGGACAATGTCGAAAATTATTGTATATCAGTGGAATAAAAATATTTCAGGTGACAATTTGTAAAATACTGTATATATTGAGGGGCAAAAAATAATTTTTCCTTGTTTATTTAAATTCCTTATATCACCACTCAGATATCAAACTATTAGGTACATGGTTACAAAGCAATTTATCACACTGTCAAAGCAAGTAATAAATATATTGTGTTAAAAGATAATGAATAGAGTAATAAACTTAGGGCAACACTCTTGTTAGGCTGGATTAGCGGATTATTCCGTTAGGCCAGAATTTCATTTAAATACATTATAGTGCAAAAACCAATACATTATAATAAAAAACCAATATATCATAGTATAAATATATCACAGTACAAAAAATCAATACATTATATTACGAATAAGAGATATATGAAAAACTAATACTGTACAATACAAAAATCAATACATCACAGTACAAAAATTAATACATTATAATATCGGGTCAGATAGCCTAACGGGTCATGATTCGTTAATCTGACCTAACACAAGTGTTTGCCATAAACTTAAAGTAATAATCAAATGAATATTCAATTAAAAAGCAATATTTTTTTTATAAATAGTAATAAACTTCAAGTAAAAACTAACTTATGTCATGTTAGAAGATGATGAACATTAAATAATAAATAAATGAATAATCGATTGAAAATTAATGAAACCTCGTTAATAGTATCATGCTACTTAATCTAGGATGTATATTTTATACTATGGGAAAATGCTACGGATATCATACCCTCAATTTTTTAACCAATAATATATTACCACATCATCACTTACATGCGCACCAGTTATTCCCTAAATTGTTGGTAACTGTTATAGCATGTTAAAAATAACTGATATTATATTTAAGAAATTATTTATTATTTTATTAAAGAAAATCTTTTATTAATTGTTGTTTTATAGCATGTTAAAAATAACTGCTATTATATTTAAGAAATTATTTATTATTTTATTAAAGAAAATCTTTTATTAATTGTTGTTTTAGTAGCAAAGATCGAGAAAATAAAATAAAATAACAAAATAAATAATTAATTGGTTATTTCTTAACGGATATATTTTTATTTCTACCCTGTAATAGCATTTGATATAAATTTTCTCATTAGCCAAAAAAAAAAAAATACTAGCAATTTTATTTTGCATTAATAAAAACTAAAGTATAAAAAATTAAGTTGTTTAACATTATAAGTCATTAATAAAATTAAACATCAAATTAGTTTAAAAAATCATCACATTAAAATAACTAAAATATGAAAAAATATTTAAACATAAATTTTGTTTAATTTATAAACTAATAATACTTTTAAATTTATATAATTATAAATTTACACATTATAAAGAATTGTGATGAGACTTGCCTATTGTAGTCCATATATTAATGTTGTGGTACTACATCCAATCTAATGGTCATTATCAAATATTAACATGTATGGGTGGAGAATAAAGTGGGGGAATGATACCCATGGGGCACTATAGAGGCTCCCTATACTATGATGGAGTGAATAGCGTCTCCAACCTCCGCTAAGGACCGAACAAGCTTTTTGGCGGGAGCTGAACATGGGTGATCTAATACAATATACTGAAATTTTAGTATGTAAAACTCATAAAGATGTTGTATCAAACTTTTCAGTATAAGGTAGTGTTGTTAATGAACAAAACATTCGCGAACAAATGCTTATTTGAGCTTGTTTAAGATTTATTTATTTAATAATCGAGTCGAGTTCGAACAGAAAATTAGACTCGTTTAATGATCAAACGGATATGAGCATGTTCGCGAATATTATCGAGCGTTCGTGAATATATATATATATATATATAGTTATTTATTTATATTTAGTATTTTTTTTATAAAAAATAAACTTAATGTGAAAATATTGTTCAAACAATTCGAACTCGATCTAATCGAACAAATCGAAAGATCATTAAATTAAACGAGTCGAATACCGAAAAAATAGAACTGTACAAAAGATTAACTGAACGTACACGAACACAAAAATTTTCTCGAATATTAAACCAACAAACTCGAATATTGTTCGAGTAATAGTCAAATTCGAACTCGAAATCTCAATCTAAACAGGTGATTGTAATTTATTCCTAAAGACTCATTGCAAGAATTTAACCCAATAAATCCAATTTATATAGATATATATAAAGTAACCAAAAATAATCAACATACATCATGCTAGGTTCACCGAGTATAATTTGCGGGTCAGTACACAATCTTGCTTCGAATTAGTAGATTTTGAGAAGGTATATTGGTGTGTTTAGAATTTCAATTTTGTTATTACCCTTTGACCATAAAACTACAGTATAATTATCACTCACGACAATTTAGTTAAAACAATCATCATAATATCCAGTTGAATTTATGTTTGGGATAATGATATTTAATTGATATTTGATCAGCTAATTAATATTATGGCAAGGCTCAGTTTCCGGAAATTTAGGCACCAATTTGATCATATATGGGTGAGAGTAATAAATAATAATTACATTTATTCACATAATTGAAAGGAATAATAAAATAATACTAGATCAACATCATGAATTACACAGTATTTATTTACAGTTAACATTATAAGATATTTTGAGGGTTTTTTTGTGTTTTCTTTCAAAGTATAAATTCTGGCCGGCGGGAGAGAACCAGAAAATTGAGGATCAAATAGACGAGTTATCCTCAGGTAATAATCACGCTGTGCCAGTTGAAATGGTGCGATTATCAAAATTATATGTACTAAATAATTATTTTATGTAAAAATATATAAAATAGTATCAGATCAAACAATAATACAAATACGAGAAAATTTTGTACGAAGAAGAATTCATTTTCCTCTCAAAACTCTTTAATTAACATAGTATTTGCTCATGAATTACTTGGATTTATAAGACACTCCCTCTTAACTTGTCAACATACTTACACACTACTTTTAACTACTTTCTCTTAAGGCTCAAAACTCAAAAATCTTAAATTACATTGAAACCTATCAAATATATATATATATATATATATATATATATATATATATATATATATATATAGGGTTGGGTTCCAGTGAAAACCAGTCCTTATTTTCGAACCTAGGGACAAATTCACACCGCTAATGAAATCAGATCAATGGTCATAATTAATAGATGGTTTGAGTTGACATTAAGCATATTAGGGTACAGTGGTCTTTTTTACTTCTTTCCAATTAAGAGGTGATTTCAAACATAATTAATAGATGATTTACTTTCAATTAATAGATGATTTACTTCCAATTAATAGATAATTTTCCAATTAATAGATATCATTTTTATGATGCAATTTATATTCACCACGTTTCTATTTTCCCAATTAATAAATGATTTATTTCCAATTAATGGATACCATTTTTATCGTGCAATTTATTTTCACCCGAATTGCAGATTTGTGGTGCTCTTATATACTAATTAAAAGTGCTTTGTAAATATGTGGTGTTATGCTTTGTTATATTCAATGGTCGTGCTTTTATAAATTTCTGGTTCATTTCTTTGTTTTACTTAATCAGTCCAAATATATTGAAAGCTCTGTACAAATACMTTTTAAAGCAATGTACAGATACCATTCAATCAGTATATACTTAATTTGAAAGCACTATACACATACTTTGGAATCAATGTACACATACCTTGAAAATACTATACATATACATTGAAAAGCACTATACACATTGTACACACACTTGGAAAGCACTAAATCTCATTATTCACTGGTTTAACAATTTGTGTGCACAAAATTAAATACAAAGCACTAATATATTATACTCAAAGAATTGGGGATACATGAAGAAAGCGATGCACATCCAGGAACATTTAAACATAAAGCACTCTTTCATTACCAAATACATACAACCCAGGGTTCATACATCTTCAAAATAATGACTTGAATAATCATAAAAAGCACCATTATGCTGATAAGAAAGCATTACTCATAGAGCAACAAGCACAACAAGCGGCTGAGACAAAAATTATATATATAATCGTTCAAAGCAAGCACAACAAGAAACAATGGAGAATATAAAATTCATCAGCCGTAAATTCACAGAAATGTCCGTCGTCGCCGTCGCAACGAGTAGCGGCGCCAGAGTCGGCATTTACGTCTACGAGTGCAAAACCTGCAGCCGAACCTTCCCTTTCTTTCCAGCAAACAGAATTTTATTGAATATTAAGAATAAATTAAAAATTCGAGTGTTCAATTTGCGGATCTGAGTTTGCATCGGGTCAAGTGTTGGGCAGCCGTATGAGAACTCATAGGTCTAAAATTAGGGATAATATTGATTAGTGGTTCAAGTATACTCACAGAGAGCCTCCTCTCTCACTCATCAAGATTTATTATTATTATTTTTTTTTTTTTGGGTTTTGTAGCGCCAAGATTAGATTTTGGGGAGCAAAGAAGTACAAGTGGTGTTTTTCAGAAGGAATGATGCTGGAACAGAGGTCCCATGGGTTTTTTTTTTAATCTTTGATGAGTGAACATGGAGAGAGAGAGAAACGTACAAAAACCATTTAAGACAAACCCACAGAGAGTAAAAGTAAAAAAGAAAATAAAAGAAAATTGGATGGGAACGAGATAGAATAATCATGTTGAAAAGGAAAACAGTCGTGATTTATGGGGAGAAAATAACGGCCAATATATAAAAAGACTACCATACCCCTTTATGCATAAACTCTACTCTAAATTATCAACAAATTCTGACCATAGATCTGATTTAATTAGTGGTGTGGATTTGGACCTAGGTTCACAAATAAGGACTAGGTTCTCATTTGAACCTAATCCTATATATATTATATATATATATATATATATATATATATATATATATATATATATAGAGAGAGAGAGAGAGAGAGAGAGAGAGAGAGAGAGAGACTTCATAGGTAAGTTTCCTTGAGTAAGGCATGTTTCTTTATGGGCAAGGCGACGTGGCCTTTTAATTGTCAACCATCTTATGAATCTAGGAATTTTGTTTCCTTCATTAGTTCTTCCCTTTTGTACAAAATTCAGATTCCTTATTCATGTTGACTTTAAAGAAACTATGTGATCTTTCCTTATTGAAAGTCTTCTTAAATCGAGTTGTGATCTTGATATTCCTTACATATTTGTTGAATCAATATCTTCCAAAATCTATTCATCTCATTCCAGCTGAACGCATGTACCTACATCTAGGGTACCAACCAATAACCCATTCTTAATTAAACTAATTTATAGTAAATGGAACTTTTGAACACCAAGACTTCCCTTAATATCTGTTTTTACTTACTAAGTAAATGATACTTAGAATTTTGATATAATTTCCAAAAAATAATTCAAATGATGCAAACTCTCGTTTTCTTTCGATCTCCTCCTTTGGCATCCAGCTTGAAAACTCTTATTTCTTAAAGACCTGCAGACAAGTCAAAACAAATCGAAGTCACAAATACATAGCCAGATGTAACAACATATGTATGCCAACTATAAAATCTCAATTCTGCAAAGATCAATCAAACTTAACCATAACTTTAACATACAAAGGATTAATCTGTTCAAAAGAGAACACCTGCGGAAGATTTAGATTTAAATAACCTACCATCAAAAGATGAAACTTTGTACAGTGTTACAACTTGTTTCACCCAAAAGATATGATACTGCCTGAAAATTGATGTGCCTTCCCGACCTGCACACAAACACACGTTAGAAAAGACCACCGGTGGTTTTCCGGTGGAAACCTCTCCGATGCTTAAGTCAGAAAGCGTATGAAGTATTTTTCAGGAAACAAATAAGGAATGCACACAACTGTACTCAGTTTCCAGGATGTTTAAGATATCTAAGGTCACAACCCACCAAAACCTATTTAAACCTACACACAAGATTCAAAATACTAAGGGTTCCATGTACCAACACCAGCCAAAATAGTTTACATCAAATCCTCACTACAGGATCACTCAGAAGTAATAAAGTAGGATCTAACTTTCAAGCAACAGCAGCAGCAGTCAATTAAATTGAAGCATTCGAAGTAGCTTCATCCTCCTTTGGTAACTCCTCTGCACAATCCACATGCAAATCCAGGTTAGCCATTGCAATAGTCTTCTTCCCTTTGCCCTTTCTTCTGACTTTGACACCACTTTTCCCCCTTTTTTCTAATGAGATGCCGAATAACCTCTTCTCTTGAGCTTGAAGCTTGTTGTACAGTCTTGAGATAGACTTGATGTTTCGCTCAGGATGAAAGTCCATCATGCGGAATTCCTGAAATCGATCCTCAACTTCAGAAGCAAGAAACTGGATGGAGTAGGCTTCACCCAAATTGTAAGGGCCCGTCTTCTTGTCCTCGTTAGTGTCACCAACAAGATCCAGCGAAAAGGAGGCAGAGGTATCCAGAGCCTTCTTTCTCCCAGTTCGGTGTGTAGAGTGTCTGGACGGAGTAGGGATTATGCCACACAAAACCCATAATGTGATTGAGTTTTGAGAATAGAGGATTTGGAAGCACGAGAGGCGAAGGAGTTATGAGAACTTTCGGAGCTAACAGGTTTGGAAGTCTTAGGGGGGAACTATAGAGGCATTTTTCTCCTCCTGAGGCAAAGTAGGAGCGGCAGTCATCAGATCTGGAACATCAAGATAGTGGTGTAACTTTATGCGTCGGTGGCAGAGGAAAATCGTAAACGTCATCAAGCTGGACACCATAAGGTACAATCACCCGTTCAAGAGATAGCACGAGTGGCTCGACGGAGTTGGGGGGAACCACCGTAAATAGCAACACTGTACAAATCAGTGGTGGTTCAGAGTTCAGAGTTAGGCTAGCGACGTTTAGGGGTTGGTTTGTTACTGAAGGTAGTTCTAGCTTTGCATTTTTGAGAATTATTTACATTCACCATAGAGTCAGTTGTTGAAGATCGAGAAAGAAACAAGATGGAATTTCTAGGGTTTCTAAGGAGACGTGAATTGAAAGTGGTGTGTGTGAAGTGACAAAGTGGCAGGCTTTGAAGGGGTAGAAAAGTATAAGTTAAGTGTAACTTCACGATCCTCTTAGAGATAACTAACATGTTTTCATCAGAGATCTACCCCCATGATGGTCTTTTCATGAATCCATGCATTGCTTAGAGATAACTGACATATTTTCATCAAAATCTACCCAACAATTATTTTGCCGTGGATTGTTGCTTAATGTAAATGAGATTCTTCTCAATTAAATTTCTTATTAAACTCTTTTCAATTTATAAACATAATTCTAAGGGACCATCCTTGTCTTCAGATGAAATAACACCTTAAAGAGAAATTTGTCTCTTACTTGATATCATGTTGGTAGATACACTCTACATTTCATTTTACTACATGAAGCTCTTTTCATAAATTATGGTAGCTACTCATTTTAGTAACTCATGTAGGCAGCTCTTTCCGAACATTAGGGATGTGTCACAATTTTCGGGGAAAACTAATGGAGCTTTTATAACTTTTTGGGTTGGGTTATGAAGACCTGTATAACCAAGCAAAACAATGCGTACTGTATATACAAATTATGCACTTATGCCTAAAGTAATACACGATCTATATGTTTTTTTAAAGTATAATATAATATATGCATATAATATAATATATAGATGCAAACAATCATGAAGTACCCATCCCTAAGAATTTCATTAGAGAATTGAAACCTTGGGCATCCCAACACTTTTGTAAAGATGTTTGCATACTGGTCCAGTATATGAACATGATTTAGAGTAAGTATCCCATCCTCAACTAAGTTTCTAATAAAATGATGTCTAATGTCAATATGCTTATTACGGGAATGTTGGATGGGATTTCGAGATAAGTTAATAGCACTGGTATTGTCACAAAATAGTTGAATTGAATTTACCTCGATTTCATACTCTAGCATCATCTACTTTATAAACACAAGTTGGGATCAACAGCTTCCAGCGGCAATATACTCAACTTCGACAGAGGAAAGATATACGCAGTTTTATTTCATACTGAACCATGAGAATAGGATGTTGCCGATGTAGAAACACTCTCCTAATGTACTTTTTCGTTCATCCACTACAAAGAAACTCGTGGATACCGACAGAAATGGTCCGTCGGTGAAACCCTTGTCGGTAAAAAAATTACCAACGGATATTTTATTTCCGTCGGTAAAATACCGACGGACTACCAATGGACACCAATCTCGTCGGTATTCCGACGGATCTTAATAAATAAATATAAAATACCGACGGACATTAGGCTACCTCGATTTTTTGTAAGTATTTGACATTATAATATATATATATATATATATATATATATATATATATATACTTATGTTATATATATAATAAATAATATAATTATAATATGTCTACATATATAATATATTTATATATAATAATTATATTATACATATATAATATATATATATATTATTTTATAATTATATATAAATAAATATTATATATTATATTATATTAAGATTATAAATATATATAAATTTCTTATATATATATATATATATATATATTTCTAATTATAATATAACATATATTATAATATATATATATATATATATATATATATAAAGTTTATATATATATATATATATATTATATATGTATACTATATTATTAAATATTATATTATATTTTTAATTACAATCTAATATATATTATATATATTTATATATATTATAATTAGAAATATTATACATTACACACACACACACACACACACACACACACACATATATATATATATATATATATATATATATATATTAAATAATAATTAATATTTACTAATACAGAGATTACTAAATAAAAATATTAAAAAAATTAAATAATAATATATATTAATAAAAAAAACTGGAAATAATAAATAAAATAAATACAAATTAAAAAATTTAATTTACCGACAGAGTAATTTTTTTCGATAATTAAAAAATAATTAAAAAATAAAAGTGGGGTTATCAACAAAAATGCCCATCGATAAATAAAATTTAAAAAAACTATAAACAATAAATAAATTAAATAAATATTAAAAAAATAAATTTACCGATGGCCATTTTCTTCGGTAAATAAAAAGAGTTTAAACAATAAAATAATAAAAATTATCAACGGACAAATCTACCGACGAGCTACGTCCGTCGGCACGCCGGACTTTTACCGACGGATGCTACCCTTCGGTAATTCTATCAGCGTTTTTGTTTTCTTTTGTAGTGATTAATGTTCCTCACCCAATCTACATCAAAAGTACCTGCAAGACAAGCACTTGTATTATGTGAATAAGATATCCCAAAATTTGAAGTCCCGTTGACATATCTAATTATGTGCTTAACAAATTTCAAATGGGATTCCTTGAGATTGGATTGGTACATTGCACATTCACCTACATTATAACATAAGTCAGGTCTGCTTTCAATTAAATATAAGAGACTACTAATCATACTTCTGTAGAGACTCCGATCTACACATGTTCTTACATCATCCCTAGAGAGTTTTTTATGACTTCCCATGAGAGTTTTAGGATGTTTGGAACTTTTGAGGTCAAGATTTCTTCTTAAAGCCTTATCATAATTACTTTAATGTATAAAGATCCCTTATTTACTTTGCATAACCTGCGGTCCTATAAAGTTTGTAAGTTCACCTACCATGATCATCTCAAATTTCTTAGACATATTATGAACAAAATCTTTAGCAAAATATTGTGAGCCAGAGCCAAAGATAATGTCATCAACATAATCTTGTACAATGATCATATCTTCATAGGTTAAAAAAAAAAGAGTTTGATCTTCTCCCCCTTGCTAATAGCCCTATTCAAGTAGAAACTTGGTTAGATGTTCATACCATGCCCTAGGAGCTTGTTTAAGTCCACACAATGCCTTTTTAAGTCGGTAAACATGATTAAGTTTGTGAGGATCGACAAAACCTTCAGGTTGCTTCACATACACAACCTCTTTCAGAACACCATTCAAGAATGCACTTTTAACATTCATTTGATAAATAATAAAATGTTTGAAGCATGCAATGGATAAAAACACCCTAACAAACTCTAGACACGAAACAAGAGCAAATATTTCATCAAATCGATACCCTCTTGTTGAGTATTCCCTGCAACAAGTTGTGCCTTTCTATTGATCTTACCAAACTCATTAATTTTACACATCATTTCTAGTGAATTGTTCTAGCTCTTCTTATATATCATGAATCCAATTTTCATCTTTACGTGCCTCTTTTACGTTTTAGGTTCAATCACAAAGTTATAACATGTAACATATGAATGGTTTATCATTTTTTTTAATCTTTCCAACATTCCGAAGCTTCTTACAATCCAAATTACCAATAATGAGATCCTCGGGATGGTCCTTTTGAATCTTAGCAGGTGGGTTCCGCCTTAATACAATATCATTCTTAGAAGTTGTAGCAACACCATACTCAATAACACCTGTACCTACAATAATTTTATTAAAATCGTCTATTTTAGTTTCAACGAGAGCATCAGTAGTATCTTGTACTACTTCTAATGAAGTTTCTAGATCATCAAAAGATAGAGGTATAATAGGTTCAAATGTAGCTACAGGATATAGTGACATCATAGATAAATATTGACTGATTCCATAACAGTTCTAGTTTTCAGGTTATACACTCTATATGCATGTCTGTTATTTGAATAGCCAAGGAACTGACTTGCATCACTTTTTTAATCAAACTTACCAAGTTGATCTTTGTCATTATAAATTTAGCACTTACATCCAAACACGTGAATATGTTTAAGACTAGGATAATTACCTTTCTATAACTCATATGGTGTAATACCAATACCTTTGTGAAGGTACAATCGTTTAATGAGATAGCATATTGTATTTACAGCCTCATCCCACCAGCTTGAAGACATGTTCCGTGAGATTAGCATTACTTTAGCAATTTCCTACAAAGTACGATTCTTTCTCTCCACAACTCTATTTTATTGTGGAGTCTTAGGTGCAGAAAATTCATTAGATATGCCATGAGAATCATAAAATTAAGCAAATAGAGCATTTTCAAATTCTCTTCTATGATCACTCCTAATTCTACCAATTTTACATTTCTTTTCATTTGCAACTTTATGCAGAGTATTTTGAAAGATTCAAGTGACTAAGATTTTTCTCTAATGAAATCTATCCATGTATATCTAAAAAAATCATCACTATCACAAGAATGTACTTCTTATCATTGTAACTTTCAACCTGAATTGGTCCCATCAAGTCCATGTGTAGTAAATCAAGTACTTGAATAGTGGTAATTTCATGAATTGCTTTGTGAAGAGATCGCTTTTGTTTGCTTTTATGACAATGTTCACAGTTACCATGTTGCTTTTTTTGAAGTTTTGAGAGCCTACGAACAACACCTGCAATGGACAACACAAATAAATGTGAATAGAAAATGTGCCCTAGTTTCTTATGCCATAACTAAGTATCACTCTTTCTTGTTGTATTACATGTAAGTACATGCTCAACCAAGTAGCCTTTGTCAGATGATCTAATTCCTATAAGAACATGCTTATTCAAATTGTTTGTATCATAGAATTTATCTTTCGTGAGACTAACACTCAGACCTTGGTCACATAGTTGGCTTATACTAAGTAAGTTGACTTTCAGATTCTCAACAAGGAACACATTATCAAATTTTAGTAAGCCTTCAACATTCAAACATCGAACATCTATGATATTATTATTACATCATCATTAAAAGTAACAGTAGAATTAGGTACCGACACTACATTTGTAATATTATATCTAACATCAATCACGTACCTAAAACACCCGCTACCAAAGTGCCATATTCTTTTTAAGACTTGTTTTCAAAGATATCATTGAGTCAAGAAATCTAAGTCTATCTTTTGGTACCTAAATCTTTTTCAATTTGTGAATTTTCAAATTTACATTTAGTTTTGGTGTTTGTGAGGGGACACCACTAGATTCCATACATGAATTTTCCCTGTATATAACTCATAATGCATTCTATAACACTTAAAATGAATATGACCAAGAATATAACAATAATGACAACTTGGTATAAAGTTTTTCACAATCACATTTGGATGTTGTTTCATACTCAAAGGTGGTGAGAATATTTTCTTACTATTGAGATTAATAGATGTACTAGCAATTTTTGTTTATTTGTTAGAAGACTTAACATTAAATCCAAGACCATGTTTGTTAGTCTTCTTAATAATACTTATCAGTTCTCCAAGACTTACTTTGCAGGAGTTTATATTATAGAGAAGTTAATTTGCTTTGGTAAGTTTCTTAGTTTTATTGGCAAGCTCTAAGTTAATTAGTGCATGAACATTCGACAAATCAGTATAATTCACCATTAATTATGAAAGTCTAGCCTTGAGAGACAAAATATCTACATCCTTTTGACATATAGTATGTTATAATCCAAACAACTCAGTTCTAAGAGATTCAATTACATGATCTTTTTCAATACATACATGTTTGGAAAACTTATGATCATTATCCAATAGTGTAAGTTTGAAGAACGCTTTATCAATCTCAGCTTCTTGGTTACCAGCCATTGTCCCATCACTCGAGATTTTCGTTGGAGTCTTCTTCTTTCAGAGTCTGAACTTCAGCATGTAGGAACATCATATCTGACATCATTTGATCTGAATGTTACTTGCATTTCTTCATGGATTTGATCTATGGACGTTGTTCTTTGATAATTTGGCCAGCTTCTCAATGGCCATCTTGTGTGTGCACAAGACTTCATCACTAGAAACTGTAATATTATCATCAGAATTACTGTCAGATTCTTTTTGGGAAGAAACCACAACTTGTTCCATATCAGGAGTTTGAAGGGATGAGGTAATGCAAAATAGACTTGAATTTGAGAAGACAACTAGGTTGCTGGTGTGTCCAGTATCTTTAATTTGTTCCTATTCTAAGTCTTCTGGTTCAGATCCACTCCATGCTGCATTGAGAGCTTTGGTTTTCCTCAAGATGTTGGGACACTCATTTTGAAAGTGTCCAAAGCCACGACATACTCTGCACTGGTCCTTCTCAACTGGCAGTCTTGGGGATTTCGGTCTCGGTATGTTGTTTTATTCGGAAAAAGATTATAACCATCCTGTACTATACACGTTTTTTGGGTTTGCATCCTAACGTTTTTTTTTTTGTAATTTAATGCATCCTGTACTATACAAAATTTTGAAAGTGCATCTTTTACTATACAAAATTTAGAAAAAAAACTAGTTTTATTAAATAAAAACTAGAATTTATGAAATAAATATGCAAATCATATTTTATCCTAACGTTTACCGGAACTAGTTTTATTAAATAAATAAAATTTATTATTTATTAAATAAGAAATTCGGTGAGTTTGCATATTTAATAAAATATACCGGAACTAGTTTTAAATAAATAATAAATTCACCGGAACTCACCTAAAGTATACGGGTTTGAAAATATGCAATGTCACTCGCGAGATTAGGTGAGTTTCGGCGAGTTGGGGCGAGTTGGCTTGTCGGAGGATGCACTTTCAGATTTTTTTGAAGTACATGATGCATTAAATTACAAAAAAAACGTTAGGATGCAAACACAAAAAACGTGTATAGTACAAGATGGTTACAATCTTTTTCCCTTATTTTATTTGTTCTTCCCTTGATGGTTGGGAAGTTTGTTGATATAAAATGGTTTCTTGTTCTAAAGTTCTCCTCTGTTGATCTTCTCAAGCATTCTCCCAAAACTCGTTGTAATGAGAGCAACTGTCGCATCGAATGCAGCTACATTCTCGTCCGTTTCTTCATCAGATTGTGTAGGTACACTGACCCTAAAAGTAATTCCTTTGCTTTTGATTGTATCATAGACATTATTAATCTCGAAGGTTCAAAGTCATCCTAATAAGTCATCAAGACAAGTTCCCCAAGGCACACGAAACTTTCTAGAGACATAATCTTCTCGAAACCTCTTGGTAAGAGTTCTCATGATTTTTTGAACTTGCTTAGTCTCTGAAATCTCTTCACCAAGCATAGCTCTTTGATTGAGAATATCACAGAATCTAACATAGTACATCTCGATGGTTCCATCCTCCTTTCCTTCATTCATCGAAGGCAGTAGTGATTTTTTGCAACTTGGAGGACTTACGGCATTTGAACCTTCAAATTAGCGCTTGAGAATATTTCAGGCTTCATGCGAGGTGCTGTTAATTAAAATTGTGCGGTTCTCAGAATTCTATGTACTAAATAATTATTTTATATAAAAATATTAAATAATATGGAAGAAAACAATAATATAAATAAGAAAAAGCTTTATACGAGAAGAATCCCTCTTCTACTCAAAACTCTTTCATTAAAATAGTGCATGCGCACGAACTACTTGAACTTACAAGACCAGACTGCCTCATAACTTACCAACGTAATTACACACTACTTTTATTGACTTTTCCGACCAACTCCCTTAAAATCTGACGTTTTAGTATTATAGGTAATGTTGAATATGTACGATAATATTAAAACCTTAAAATATAAAAAATAAGTGTTCGAGTATTCTTACGTTCTCTTAAAGTTTAGAACTCGAATTTTAAAATTACAATGAAACATATTATCTACACACACACACACACACACACACACACAAACATAGGTCGGTTTTCTTGAGTAAGGCGGGTTTTTTTATGTGCCAGGCAACGCGGGCTTTTGATCGTCAACCGTCTTAAGAATCAGAATCTAGAAAATTTTGGTTTTCTTTCTTTTCTTTTACAAAATTCGAACTCCTTGATTCTTGTTGACTTTAAAGAAACTACACGATCTTTCCTTGTTGTAGCTCTTCATGAATCCGGCTATGATATTGAGATTCCTTATATATTTCTTGCATCTTCCAAAATCTAGTCATCTTCATTTCAACTGAACGTGTGTACCTACCGGTTCTTCTATAGAACCAGATAGGGCTCCATTATAGAGCCCTATAAATGACATGACATTCATCTGAGCCCTTAATTATTTTTTCCTTTTTATTTTTTGTTTCTTTTTTTTTAAATGCACGGTGGAGTGAATGTCATGTGTTATATAGGGTTCCGTAATGGAGTTCTATCTGATTTTATAGAATGAGGCGTGTACCTACATCTACAAAACATGGCAATAACCAGTTATTAATTAAATTAATTTAAAATAAAATGAACTTTTAAATGCTAAAACTTCCATTAATATCTATTTTCACTTGCTAAATATTTGATATTAAGATTTCGATATAACCTTTAAAAAATAATTTAACGATGCAAAATTTTATTTTCTTAGACCACCAGTTATTCCAATTCTATTAATACTAGTTTAAGAAAACTTCGATCTCATTCTCGTCTAAAATAATAAAATGAAATGTGACAATAGTTTCATTTTGGCCCCACGAATAAAGTGTTTCTTTTATCAAGTACAATGAAAGAAGAGGAATTGTAAAAATTATGATTGGATCAGTTGACTTTCTAGTAAAATACAAGGACTGTTGGTCGAAGAAAATAGAATAAAAGTCAAACTTTATTACGCATGGTACTTACTCAATAATTAAAGCTTCGATATCCGTTTGAAACAATGTTCTGTGACTGGACGTAAGTGGTTAACCACGCCTGTAAACCGAAAGAACTAGGCAAAAAGTATTATTATTTTATTACTATTCTTATTTGGAATAATAAGGCCACTTGACAGTGGATGTCGTGTATGTGTAGTGCACACTGGCCGCTATAAGTCGAATCTCAATGAGAGAATAATCACCTAGAACAATCATGAGTCACTTGTAATTTTAGGTTTCTCCACTTTTGTGCTGTTAAAAAAAGAGATTATTGAATTTATACATAAAATAGAAGAAAATAAAAGCAAATAAGAAAAGAGAGAAGAAGTCCATGACAAAACGAACCATGGAAGCGTTGAAAAACCAAGCACTTTCTGCCAAAAAATAAATAAATAATAAATTATAGTGAAAATTCAAAACACTATTTTCCTCAACTAATTCATCAATAATCAGTGGCGTACGCAAAATTCCGAATTTGGGGTACAATATATATAAATATGTATATATATACACACACAACACACAAAATATACAAATAAAGAATAGTGATACATTTTTTGGGCTTCTTTTTCTAAATTTTTTTTATTACAAAGATTATCAAAACAAAGGGTTCAACTCCGATAAATTGAAATTTACGTTATATTTTATTGGGGAAAAAAAGTCAACAAAACAAAGATTTGTAAAATAAATTAAAATATATATATGTATACAAGAGTAAAACCCTTGTTTTATTTGCAAAGATGAAATAAAATAAAATAAAGAAAACTTGTAAAAAAAATATCAACAAAGAAAAGTGTTTTACTAAGAAAAAATCAACAAAATAAATGTATATGGGGTTTGAAACCCAGTGGGCTCGTTACAAACCAAGGTACCTAACCAATTTACCATTCTCAAGTCTTTGAATTATTATGACCTAATATATATAAATCATTTATTTTGGGGATACATCTGTACCCCTTGAACCCATGTAGATCCGCCCCTGTCAATAAGAAACAAAAATAGTGTAGTGTTGAAGTAAAAGTAGAAAACTGTAATACTAAAGCAGAAAAGTTACGAGACAAAAAGAGAGACGAGGAAGATTAGGGTTCTCATTAATCAAGGGTCCCTTTATATAGGGTACCAATTATACAGTTCCCTAATTACATAATGATAATGAATACCTAAATTACCCTCATACTTAACTTGTTGATATAGACACACTAAATGTGTAATTCCTTTAACACTCCCCCTTGTGTCAAGTCAACAATTAAGATAGTGCATGAGTAGTGGCCTCATTAAAAACCTTTGCCAAGTAACAAAACCCAGTGGGAAAAATAAAACTTGGTCGAAGGGTGAAATGGTGTTTCATTGTTGCCTCGTTAAAACCTTGCCAAGTAACAAAACCCAATGGGAAAAATAAAACTTGGTCTAAGKAAAAAGAGTACAACACACCTTATGTTGAGACTCCCCCTAAAGTGTACACCCTTCTCTGATATGTACATCCATCAAGAGAACTTTGAAAATATCAACTTCCTCAATTTACTTGATTCTTGAGGAAGTGCATAATTGTTGGATGTAGAATAGTTGTGGTTTATATTACTCATATTATCACATTTTCTTCAGTGATAGAGTTCAAACCAMTATGATCATAACATTTATCGTAGATACTCACAAACTACAACATGTATAATAATGATCTCTTTACATGTATCGAATGAGTAACCAACATCAATGATACTATTTGGTGTTTCACAGTAGGAAGTAAACTCAACATTTTCTATAGGGATTACAAGACCATCTGCAGTCCCAATTATATTTATGAATGGGAAAAATAAACTCGCGTCAATGGTTTCTTTTAGGTATCAAATTACATTTTGATTCCATTCCAGTGACATTTGAGCTTTCTTGAGTTAAATTAAGATAACAATTTTGAGAAAGTAATATTTGGTCAAGTGTATTAGTAATAGTACAATAATGCGCATATTGTACGTTGGTAGAGAATTTCAGCTCCCACCAGTTCTTCGTCATTACATTGACGAAATTGATATTTCCTTATATCTTCACTTTGACCAATCATAAGAGTGCTAACATATTGCATTTATCCATATTTAATTGCCTGATCATCTTTTGGATATATGCAAACTGTAGAATTTAGTATTCCACAAACTCGGTTTTAGTTTAAAGCCATAACATGACCGAGTTTTCCCATGATGCATTATCTCAAATTAAGAATTTCAAATAACAAGCGATATCTCTTATTTCATTAAGAGTAGGTGTTATGTTCCTTTCATCGACATATACAATTATAATCGCAAATTTGAAACTTATAAATACGCAAGGGCATACATTATCTTTTCCCAATCAAGTAGTCACTCAGACGGTTATACCACATCCATCGGGATTATCTTAATCCATAAAGTGAGTGTTTCAATTTAATTTGCAAATGAACTCCGTGGCTTAGAGTCACTTGCCTGGGCAATGAAAGGTGAGCAAGCACTTTCGTATATATCTCTAAATCATGATCCCCATAGAGATATGATGTAGCCACAGGTATAAGTTGCATTCTCATTTATTATGGAGAGTACATATCCCCATAGTCAATTTCAGGGCGTTTTGAGAAACTTTGTCCTTCAAGTATAGATTTGCATCTCATGGCTTTATTTTTCTCATTACGCTTTCTGACAAAACTTTGTTTATGTCCTATTGGCTTTACACTTGGTGAGGTTAGCACTACCAAACCAAATACCTACCTTATTGTCAGTGAATTTAGTTCTACCTGAATTGATTCTTTACATTTAGGTCAATTTGCTCTATATTGATATTTCAATGGAGCGTGGTTCGATACTATTGTGCTCCATGCTTTGAGCAATAATGTATATATCATCAATGTGTATGAAGTCTTTCCATCAACTTATATAAACTCTCATTGTACATTGAGATTTTTTTATTCTCTGGAATCATATTAAACTTCGGAGCGTCCTCCAGTAATGATTCATGGATATAAGTATAATCAGAGATAATTTCATGAGAGTCATTATTTTCATTGATGATCAATTAAAGTTGTGCCATACATGCTCTCTTATTCCTTGGGCGAGTATTGATCGAACCAAGTGACCTCCCCCTGTTTCTTTTGGGAGTCACGACCTCAACCACACCTCCACATGTATGGTTGCAATGTCTTAATCTGTGACATTGTGCCCTTCACAGAGACTTTTAACCTTGCAGACACATTTGCAACTTGTATATATATGATCTCGTCACTTTATAAATTGAGTCTTCTATACTTTGAAAATCAATTATTCACTTTACCTTTCTTTCACATTACATTGTGAAATGTGGGGATCATAATGAGACATAGTATGAAACTATTCCTGTCGTTCCATTAGAAAATACTTTTTCTTATCTCCCCCTAACGACGGGAAGACTGTCTCATTAGAGTGACAAATCCGCTAATTTAGCAATAAAGAGATCGCCTGTCAAAGGTTTCAAATAGCGGATGATTCCAACATAAATACTTAATCGTCTTTAAAAAACCCATATAAATACGCTGTGGGGGCGCAATAGGCACATATACTGCTTAATCAAATATGCGTAGATATGAATTATCAGGCTTATATCCAGTTACCAACTGGTACGCAAATATTTGGTTGGCAGGGGTTCAAAACCAAATAAGTAAGAGTTGCGTGTAATATTGCATAACCATGTGCAAAGACAAATGAGTGCGCATAAATATTGTCTTAGTCACCATCTATATTCTTGTTGACGGTGTCTTCTTTGGGACCTTATTATATTTGCACATTAGGGTACAAGATCCAGTACATCGATCTTTATTAAAATGCAATAGACATCAAGTACTTTTGATGTAAGCTCTCTAGCATTATGAGCTTGGGTGATTTATAAGGGTGATGAGTCCTCAACCATATTAAATGTGCTAGAAGTTTTGCAGATGCAATATTTCTATGGACAATAGGTGTCGAAGCATCGACCAAAACTATAAAATACTTGAATTATCCGCATTTTGAATGGTTATGTCCACGTGTATCACCTTGGATTCTTTATAAGAATGAAATGTTTTGCTTTGTATCTATAACATAGGAAGGTCTCGATCCTGTTTTTGCTAAAGAGCAGGCTTTGCAAAATGAGTGATTTGACTTTGAGATAGATATTGAGGCAGAGTGAGATGTAGGTAATGCATCTTGTGCTTCAAAAGTTATTAGCTGCACTGGGCAGCAATAGTACCGATTGGGCAGTGCATCGCGTTTATATCCCACTTTATGAGTCACTCGAAAGAAAGTATGTTCATGTGAGTTTTTCAAAATGTGGATCATCATGTTACGACCAGGATATCCAAGGTGGTCATGCCAAAGCCTGTATGAGTCAGTGTCACATAGTTCGTTATTGGTGACGACATAGGATTCAATAATCCTGATAGTGGTGAGGTATAACCCACTAGATTGACTCATTACTTTCTCTAAGATGCGTTTCCTTCCACATTCATTAGAGGTAATATATATATATATATATATATTCCTTTCCATTCTCACAATGAGTTTCTAAGTGATAGCCGTTGGCATGGATATCTTTAAAACTCAACAAGGTTTGATTTGCTCTAGGTGCATATAGAGCTTCTGTGACTATTATCTTTGTGCCATCAGGCATCAAGAACTTGGCACTACCTCGCCCTTTGATTAGTTGGGATGTCTCAATCATCGTAGTCACAGGTGAGTTATAAGGAATTAATTCAATAAATAATTGTCTATTCCTTAAAAGTATGTGAGTAGTCTCACTATCAGCTGAGAACTCTATTTCGYCGTGCGACATTCCTTGTAAAAGTGGTGATAGTGTCATGAAAGAGTTAGRGGAATTTCTCTAATTCATTGAAGTGTTGTGGACKATCTAGAATAATATTCTTCTCATTCAAATATGTAGCTCGATGCGTAAGATGTATTTTCGCACATCTTATAGTTGTATTTGAACCAAGCACATAGTTTTGTAAATAATAAAGTCGAATACATTCAATACTTTAGAATGAAATTCGAGATTATTAATAATCCAATCAAATAAATGTCCCAACCAAAGTAAATCTAATTCAAAAAATACCAAACTCCATATTCTCAATAAAATGAGGCAATCATGCCTTCACAAAAATCTTGAAATATAAGTAAAGGAACGTCAAGTGACTAAGCAAGGTTCTTATTGCCATTGAAGTCCGCAATCGTGAGGTTGACATAAGCGTCAAGATCTCTATTTTCCACATAGTGAGTCTCTTGTTCTTTAGACTCTCTAAGTTTCTTGTAGATGGCTACCACCTTATCACTTGCGTGACAGTTTTGGTACCAATGTTCAGTGTCACCACATCTATAGCAAGGTTCATTCCCAACTCTCTCTCGTTTCTTTAAGGGGTTCTCGTGTGGTGCCTTGGTTTTATAACCACCAGTCCCAATATTACCATGGTCACTTGGGGCGCTACCACCATCTTTGCGTCATCCATGGGGAGAGCCTCCACGGCCTCTACTGCGGCCCCCATGGCCCCTGTCTCGAGGTGCATAATTACCACTTTGAGGAGGAATAACACGTCCAGTCCCCATTGCTTTTGGGGTTCATTCCACTATTCGCTTGACCATACATAATTCCGGGAATTTTCTTTGTCCCGGCAGGTCTAACATTATTATTCAAGAGAACATGATCATGCCTCTCAGCTACTTGCAGCATATTAATCAACTTATTAAAAGTTGTAATCATTTTTTTATCATATTCGAGCCTATACTGGTTCTCTAGTATAAGTGCTGAAGTAGGAAAAGTGGATAGAGTTTTTTGTATCATATCATCTTCCGTGATTTGCTTTTCACAGAAGGTAAGACGTGCTTTTAAGCGCAACATGTCCTTGTTGAAGTTATTGACCCTCTTATAGTCAAGTAAGCGGMTTTCATTCCACCGAATGGTCAGTTTTGGAAGCAAAGTATCATGTATGTTTTTAAAACGTCCCTTAAGGGCATCCCACAGTTCTTTGGGTGTCTTCAACTGAAGGTACTCCCAGCGTAAGCTTGGGTCAATATGACGCCGCAAAAACATTAGGGTATTGGCTTTAATTTTATAAGACGGTACTTTGTCTGTTGGATTGGTGGATGGTATGATCGTGGATGTGATATCCTTTCCCATGAAAGTAGTTTCCACATCAGAAACCCAACGATGGTACTCAATTCCTTCTGAGTCCAATATTTCAAATTTGGGACGAGTGGGTTCAACCATCTAATAAAACAAGATTGGAGATATTTGAATTACGTAATTGTAATAATTTACAATTTTTTTCTTTTCAAGAACATGAATTAGATTATAAGATCGTGGGCCACATATCACGTTTTTCGATATTTTGTGAAATTACTTTTATCACATGACAAGTTTATATTATTTTGTATTGCTCATAAATTTCCATTATCATGAGAATATGCACATAAGTATTATTGAACAATCCTCTAAAGGATATAGATAAATAAATAATATTGCAATGTGATGCATTTCTTAAAACAGAAATGAAACAGTTATTAAWTAATAAAAGCAAATTGAATTCATCAATTAGGTCCAGCAGAGTGGTCATAGTAATCAAACATATATTCTATGACCTGGGTTCAAATCCTCCCATGTTCGATTTTGGCTCTTTTTTTTTTCCAAGTAAAAGCAGGTAAACAAATTCATATTAAGAGCACAAATATATATATATATATATATATATATATATATATATATATATATATATATATATATATATATATATATATATATATATATATATATATTTATCAATAAAGCAGAACTCATATTGAATCAAACAAATATATATATATATCGATAAAGCAGAATTCACCATATATATATATATCAATATATATATATATATATCAATCATAAAGCAGAATTCAGAAATTAATATCAGAATATAATATATAATTTCCAAATAATTAACGAGGATTCAAGGTACTTGTAAAATAATTTGATTTGTCCCACTGTACCTTCAAAAATTCAAGAGCAATCAAGGTACCTTGTAAAACAATTTGATTTGTCCGATTGTACCTTCAAAAATTCAAGAGCAATCTCGTGCTTGTAAAACAATTTGATTTTTACGATTGTACCTTCAAAAATTCAAGAGCAATCTCGTGCTGATAACGTGTTGAAGTAAAAGCAGAAAACTGTAAAACTAAAGCAGAAAAGTTACGAGACAAAAAGAGAGACGAGGAAGATTAGGGTTCTCATTAATCAAGGGTCCCTTTATATAGGGTACCGATTATACAGTTCCCTAATTACATAATGATAATGAATACCTAAATTACCCTCATACTTAATTTGTTGATATAGACACACTAAATGTGTAATTCCTTTAACATGTAGTACCTTTTTCAGGAAACCTTTTCGTGAGCCTCATCCACCATAATTACACAGAATGGCCAAACAGTAAAGGTTGACATATAGTTATCTAAATAAGAGAAAAAAGCGTCAAAGAAAATAAAAGGCAGTAAAAATGACCCATTCTTTGGCCTCAACAAAGTAATATTCTATAAAGTTTTTAACTTTGAAAGGTAACTAAGAATAGAAGCTTCCAAAACCATATACATACCTATATTTACTTAATTGAGGATCATATCAATCAGTGAGAAGTTCTATCCTTATATTTTACATAGACAAAAATGAAAGAATATATACTTTACTATTAATAATATCTTCAAATCGAATTGTGTTACAAACAAATATCCAACATAATAATATTTTTAGAAAAATAAATAGATAGAGAGAAAGAGTGAGAGAAGACACATACCAAGAGAGGGAAGATCATCAAAGACCAACTTCAAACGTCATTGTATTAATTTGACTCTCATATTTTCAACACCCAAAAAATAGTTTGTCAAAACTAAAGTTCAAACCCCTTCATTTAGGGTTTGTGGCACCAATAAATACCCAACATAATAGTTAAAAAAAAAGATAGATAGATAGAGATAAAGAGTGAGACATATACCAGGAGAGGGAAGAAATCACACCCCTGAAAAATCCACAAGCCACAATTACCGCCTGATCATCAACGTCCAACTTTAAATTTCATCGTGTTAATTTAACCCTCATACTTTCAACACTAAAAAAATAAGCTTGTCGAAATTAAAGTCCAAAACGCTTCATCTAGGGTTTGTGGCGTGAAGTAGGTCGAGTATCTAGTTAGAAAAGTGCGTTAAAAAGAGATCTGATTGAGAAGAAAGGTACGTGATTAGAGTAGATTTGTCCTTATTTTTATTAGCTTTTTAGTACGTTTTTCTATTTGTTTTTGGTATAAGTCGGACGATTTAAGCATAATTCCGCATTTTTTATAGTCTGACTTATTTTACCGTATTTTATTCGTAATTGATGCAAATAGGTGATATTTCGTTGTTTTTCACCTTACAGCTAAGTAACCGTAAGAGTTTAGCGCGTAAAAGACGAAGTTCGATGTTCAAGAGTAGAAGAACAAGCTTTCCGGTGAAACGAGTAGCCAAAAGACCGAGAAACGGAGACAGAAGCTCAGTCGCGTCGACAGACGCGACCGTCGACGCACCGTCGACGCGAGCCATGGCCTGCGTCAGTCGACGCTCAGTCAACGCCCTGCTGACGCGACTTGCTGAAGCGTCGATGTCGATGCACCGATGTCGACGCAACATCGATGCTACTTGCTGAAGCGTCGATGTCGACGCACCCCGACGACGCACCCGCCACAGTCGACGCGCACACCCACTGACCAGACCTGCCGAGCGCTGCCGACCAAGTCTGCCGAGTCCTGCCGATCACCAGCGCGCGTCAGTCGACGCACCGTCGACGCGACGGCCCAGAATTCGGATTTTAGGGTTTCTTGTGCGCCAAGACTTGCAATATTTATAAAAACCCTTCATTTTTCGGATTTGAAAAGGGAGACACATAATACACGACCACCTAGGGTTTCCATAGCTTCCAAGAGACAATAATTCCACATCTTATAACAAGATTTGGAAAATGAAGATCAAGGATCGAAGAGCGACAAGTCCGAGATTTCAATTTCACGTTCGGAACTCAATCTTCAAACAAGATCAACGTTCAAACTCCGGAATAGCTGGAGTTTCAAATAAGTATTCTGAACTCTTAGATAATTTCGTAGTTAATTGTTTAGATAATTTCTTGGTTAATTCTAGTTTTATTAGTTTAATTGTTTCATGCTTGAATATTGGGTATTGGATCAATTTGTTTATTTATGATAGTAGATTTATGTTTAATTATCCGTTCTTAGATTCGTATGATTCAATTGCTTAGTGATAGTTTCTTATACTCATGCTTTTAGATACGAAAATTAGTTTTAAATCTTCGTAGCGTTAATCGATAATTTAGTTATTTCTCTTAGTTGATAATTTAGAATAATTATTTCAATTAGCTTTAGTTTAAATTACTGCTTAGTTCGTAATGATCAATTCAATCTATTCAAAACCCCAATTGTATATGTATGTTATTCGTAATTGAGAAAAACATCCGAAAGACCAAACAGTTGTTTCCTCGAGAGATACGACTCGAGTCAAACTCATCACCCCACAGTTACCTCGTACTTGCGAGCCAAACTAACGTGCTTTTAAATTAATTTATTAAAACGGGGCGCACAAAAGTTTGAGTAAAAAATTTGGCGTCGTTGCCGGGAAGCAACGAGTAGGATTTAAGATGTTTTTCATTTCATTTTCTTGTGAATTTATTTCTTTTCTTTATTATTTATATTTTCGCACTTGGTTTTTGCCATTTGGTACGTTGGACGTGTTGTTGAGTTTATGCAAGGAAGGCGATCACTTCAACGCGACCTTGTACCATTCATTGACAACATTCACCGTTCAAATCCGCCAAGACCAAGACCCGCTTTTACTCCCGAGGACAATTCCTCGACAGCAACTGATTTTGCTTGCGATCAAGTTCCCGACATTATGTTAGGAGCACATTCGGTTCGAAACAGCGATTCACCACCGAGATCACCACCACGCCCCATTCGAAATGGGTATGGTAGTGAACCAATCATTTTGCATGGACAACCACAACCCCGAGCCAATTGGGCTAATTGTCAGCAACACATGGAGAACGTGAGACGAGACGAGGGGAGAAACGAAGGAGTTAACCAGCAGCACAACATGGTCAATCACCAATCCAACATGGCAAACATGAGGCAAAACGAGGAGGTGAATAACAATGTCATGCGTCAACACAACATCGAGAACATGGCATTTAGGAATGAGGATTTTTGCAGCGAAACGCTTATGTTAACAATCAAAGGCACGTGAACGAGTGGTTGGAGAATCAAGATCATGGTTACGAGCAAAACAATTTCGGAAGGAGATACGAGCGCGAGCACCATTACGCGCATGATGACCAGTACGAGCGAGCTGATGACCGAGTTAGGGAACCAAGGGGAGATCGAGCACCAAGACAGCGCGATTTAGCACGTCCCAAGGTTGTACCTTTTAGGTCCGCCATTGTCCTTGGACCTACCGCAAGGGCAGTCGAAATCAAACCGCATCAACTTAACTTACTCCCGACTTTTCACGGAAACGTCCATGAGGACCCCTTGGCATTTTTAAACTACTTTGTTGATGAAGTGGGCGATTTGTAGTTCATGGCCTTCACCAAGAGGAAGTACAAATGATTTGTTTCCCGTACAGCTTGAAGGACAAGGCGAAGTCATGGCTACTATCACTAGAGCCTGGCTCGTTGACTGATTGGGATATGATCAGCGAGAAATTCTTAAATCAATACTATTCGGCCCAAACTACGGGGCATCTTCGGAGGCAGATTGCTACCTTTGAACAGTTGGATGGAGAGCTATTTCATGAAACGTGGGAGCGTTACAAGACGCTTTTGCAAGCTTGCCCCCACCACAACTATTCTCCGGAGATGACTAACCA
>BMAC01000175.1:1106481-1117391 GCA_014905375.1 Phtheirospermum japonicum
ATTATTTTAATATTAATTAGAGTATCTATTCTAATTATGTTAAAAAGATTACTACATAATTAAAAGAGAAAACTAATCCAAGGTGGCTTTTTAATTAAAAAAAGAAATCAAATCATAATAATATTAAATAAGGTATCTATCATAATTATGTTAATAAAATCCCTACATAACTAAAAAAAGAAAATAATCCTACATGGCATTTATGTGGAAAACGTGACGAATTTGATATGTTGGATTCGAAATGAAAAAAAATAACAAATTTTTTTTTAAAAAAATAACTCAAAATGAAAATCAAAATAACATATAAGTGGTTATATATATATATATTATATATATGTATAATATTAATTCTTATTATTTGATATTAATTAGAGTATATATTCTAATTATGTTAAAAAGATTCCTACATAACTAAAAGAGAAAACTAATCCAAGGTGGCTTTTTAATTAAAAAAACCAAATCATAATAATATTAAATAAGGTATCTATCATAATTTATGTTAATAAAATTCCTACATAACTAAAAAAAGAAAATAATCCAACGTGGCATTTACTTGGCATTCCACTCAGCATTTATGCATAACCTGTAATAATTCAGTTTTTACATACCTAAACGATGCCCTGTTTATTTCCTTTTTCTAGATGATCACTTAATAAAGATTCTACATGTTACATGGCCATGTAAACAAATTGCACACTAATAAGATCTAATAAAGAACACAAAGCATACTTCTGATATTCTCTTAAATCAAGATATCAATTAATAAGTGATTTGTACTTTTTTGTACGCATTTTTGTTACCTTTTTGTGTTGAATTTGCATGTGTTTTGCTTGCATTTATAGGTATCAGGAGTCGTTTTATCCTATTTTGTTAGTTTTAGATTTTATAGTGTTTTCTTTGTTTTTAGTAGTTTTTCTTACATTTTCTTAGTTTTTTTTATTAGTTTTTGTTTTGAAGGTCAACTTTGGTCAAAGTGGGCCCAAGACGAGGTCGGAAGATGATTCAAACCCAAGGAACTCATTGCCAATCCACGACATATCTTTGGTGCGAGGATCGATCGGAAATAACGAGAAATGTGGCCATATTCATCGTTACCTCATGCATTCGCTCGGTTGATATATCTGCTGTCGTAATACAAGCATAGATCCAAAATCACTAGTGTCATTTCCCTCCACCTTATATCATTGGAAAGCTCAGAGAAATGTCTACAACTATTATGTTTACAACAATCCTGAATTCTGAGTCTAATAATGGTAAAAAGCAGCTTTAAGTGGAGACAGTGCGCCATGGCCTCGCTTGTGGCAGGTTTTGGTGCGGAGCCCATAAATCTCGGAAGAAAATTCTAATTGATACAAATACAACGCCAAATGAAATCCAAGATAAGGTCTAGATTTCATATGAAGACATCGGTGGCTGATTCCATTTATTTTGCCATCGATCGACTGGGTTTCAGTCGATCGACTGCTCGGCAGAAGCTGGAGCGTTTGAACAAGGCAGTCGATCGACTGCAACGCTGAGGATGTGTGGTTTTGGTGGGAAAAAGACCATTTTGCCCCTTATCTACCCATATATGATTCCCACCCATTATCCACAAAAAAACAACTCTCCTTGGTGGTTTTGGACTAGTCCATCTCCTCCAAGCCTCTACATTTCCCTTTCCATTAAAACCCTAGCTTAAATCCTAAATTATTGTAGTTTAGCTAGCTTAGTAGTTAGTTTAGTTATAGTTTTAGTTAGCAAGTGTTGGAGAGGGTGAAAACTCCTTCATTTGTGAGCGTAGTTGTGTTGAAGACTTTTGAAGGTTGTAGCTAGACTTTGAAACTTTTGTTGGAATGCAATTTGGTAGTACTCTTTCTTTCTCTTTTCTACTGTTATTGATTAATTGTTATTGTTGTGTGTTGGTTATTAAATCTAAGCTTATGTTGTTTTTCTTTGCATTTCAATTATCTCATTTTCATTTCCTAACTTGTCATTCTTCTTGTTGCAAAAATCTCCATTGAAGCTTGCATGTTGAAGCTTTTTTCCCCTTTTGTTCAAATAAACATTGGAGCCTTAAAAGTTATAAGTAGCTTTCCTCTTTGGTAAATTTGACCTTCTTTCAATTTAATTCTTTTGACCATTTTCAATTTCAAAACTTTTGAATTCCCTCTAATTTCCCCTTTAATGTGCAAGCCTTCTTAGTTTAGTAGATTTTTAATTTATGCAATGTTGTTAATTAGGTTTAGTTAATGTCATTAATTAATTACTTTCAAGAAAGTTTTAATTTACATTTGATGCATTTAGTTTAGAGATTATGGGTTTAGGGTCTAAGTTCGTTTAGAGCCATTATGGTTTATGGATATGGGTGAACGCTTATATTATATCGGATATGGCTTTATGGATGGATGGTTTATAGCTATATTTGTGAAAAATATGTTTGATTACCATGTTCTTTGCGGCCTTTGGCTATGTGTTTTTTAATATATTTGGTTAATATATCTCTCGCTTTATTATGGAAAATGTGTTTTGTTCTGTGTTATCTTGAATGTGTTTGATTAAACATATTTCTTACGGTATTCTGGTGGGATACCTATATGGTTATATTTGATTGGTGTATTCTATGATTACTTGATTATGTGGTGGTGCGACCTAATTGAATTATATTACTCTAATTATTTAGACATGGGGACTGAGTAGTTTGTTTGGTCACTTATGATCTAATGTGGTCCTAATTGATTATGGTTTTACCTGGTATAATATGTGCTCAAATCAATATGTCGTGAGGTCGGTAAAGTGATATGACCTATATATTTATTTTGTTCATTTTACTTACTTGGGAGACTGAGTGGTTTTCTTGGTCATACGTGATTTAATATGCCAACTTGTGTCAGTTCGGCGATTGTTTTTATGGAATGGGCTGACGTTTTTAGGCCAGCGATGATTTATGGGTGCAATGGTTTTCTGGTCGACCTATCTTAGGTCGATGATGTCTTTATGATTTTTGGTTTTATGGGTTTCTATGCTTTTATGGTTAGCAAAAGCTCGCTGGTATTAATGGTTATGGAATGATGCTTAAGTAATAAATTATGGGAGATGACCTTATGATTTTATGAAATGGCTTATGATATTATGACTCTCATGGTTATGATCTAACATCAAAAATCTAGGTTGGTAAATATGCAGATTTTTGTATGGATTTTATGAGGCGACCTCCCCTTTTAGAAGGGGTAATCTTTTTATAAGGGGGGTGAGATGTTTTGGGAGCGTTGAGCTCTCGTATAGGAGTAACGAGCTCTTATATGAGGGTGGCGATCGCCTATCAAGTAAATGGTATTATAACAACTCGGTATTGAGAGTTGGGCTTTATGGTTAACACAATCTTGGACCTTGGTGGGCTATTATGGATTATGATATGAGGTCCTGATGGACTAATGAAATGGTTTATGGTTATATAGGCGATGCTTAATTAATTTCTCATGGCTATGGTTTCTGGTATGGGATGAATTTTTGACTAACCTATTTTTAGGCCGGGTAAATGGCTTATGGTGATTTGACTTCTTAGAAACGCATGATTATATTGGATTATTGTGCCAATGTGTGACTGCAGGTCGGGAATGGATGGTTTTGTGATTACAGGTCGATGGATATTTTAGGTCGTTCAACATGAAATATGAGGACTTATAAGTGACCCCTTCTTCTGGGAGGAGCATTCTTCCTGAAGGTTGAGCGAGCTCAGCGAGCTATTCTTTTGGAGATCGCGATTTTGTGTGGTAAATTTATGTTGGATGGATAGTATTATAGCTTGATATGGCGAGCTGAGTTATTTTAAAATATGGTATGGTGAGCTGGCAGGGTGGTTTATTTATGGTTTATGCTTAAGTTTTTATTGTGATTTTTGGTGGTTGCGTTCTTTTAACCTTCTGTTTACATATTCTACCTGATTTCGTACCTCAATTAGCCAGAATATGGGGGACTAGCTGATACGACACTAAAAACACATACGTGATATATGTTGTTATTTATGGTAAACGACCTCATTTCTTGGAAGGAGCATTTCTTATGAGAGGTGGGCGAGCTGGTTTGTAGAGTAGCGACCTGAAGTATGAGGATAAGTTCTCATATAGGGTCGCGACCTCTTATGTTTTTGTTAGTTGCACGTTGTCTAATAGCTCGGTCATGGGTTTTATAAATATTAGACCCGAATGGGCACATATGGATGATATTATGGGGTTTCGGCGGACTATATGGAAAGAATCACAGGCCCAGGCCTATTCTGGTAATTTAAGTGAGAGATCTACTATTTATGGTAATTTAGCATACAGGAGAAACCCTAATTCTAAGTCGGTCACGGTATTTATGGAATTGTGGTGGGAGAAGGAAACTCTGTCTTGGGGAGGACTTCTCTTATATCTATAAAAGGAGGTGCATACCTCTCTTTATTTTCAAGTTGTTTTATGACGGATTGATCTCTTAAATTATTTCTCGCACTGTCTGACTTAAGCATTGTAGGACCTTCGCCTGGGCCGCCCCCCGCCTTGGCTGAAGGTTTTGTTTTGCAGGATCGGCTAGATCATCATGAGAATTTTTGGAGACTTATCAAGTCGCTGTGACATAATTAGAAGCTGTTTCACGTCGCTGATCTTAGGTTTGAGATTAGTGTCCCCTATTCTTGGTAACTAATCTTTTTGGTTTTATCAAAGTTGATTTTCAATAATTCTACTTATTCTCAGAAAAAAAAAATGTGTTCAAGCTTCATTCATCCTACTAATTAATCGAGTCCTAACAACTTTTTTTTTAACAATTATCTCTAAATCATTGTATATTAAATAATTTGATTTATTTTTACCATTTCTTTCCACCCGATCTTAAAGATATATGACTTCGAAACATGCTATATGTGCCCGCGCCCGCCCACCTCCCATTTCTTCCCTTTTAGCGTCCTTTCTCTCCACTTCCATATCCCATGCTTTTTCTTTCATTTATCTCCTTTTTCTTTTTGTCTTTGTTATCGTTGTAATTGCGTCTTTTTTCTTCTTTTTAAAGGTTCACTCTCTCTCCGAATGTGGGTTTGGTGCAAAACCATTTTTAAAAATATATTCATTGACCGTTAACAAAACTCGTATGTATTATATTATATACTCACTCTGTCCCCATTTATATATTACAATTTGAATTTTTTTTATTCCATTTTATTTATTGTATTTATATTTTCAATAGATAATTATTGTTATTTTATATTTTCACAATAAAAAATAAAAATTATGTTATTGTCTATCTTTATTATTTCATACTTTTAACTAATTTGAACAAAAGAATATTATGATCATTTGATGCCTGTAATTATAATATAAATCATTCTTTTTTAATTTTTGTAAGATGGTGAATTACGACACATAGAACAGAACGAAATGAATAATTATTTATTTCATAGCACGTTTTGGGTGTGAGTTAATAAAATAAATTAAAAAAGAATTTACTAATCATAAAATCGATTAACGAGCTAAGCGAGCTTGTGTTCGCAAACTGACCAACAAGATTAACCAGATCACGAAATGAAGAATTAATATCTAATAATAATGCTAAATCCAAAGAAATGGTATCGTATAGAAACATTGACACGAAACACCATCAACAGGACCCCCCATTTAACGTGGAATAAAAATTTTGTGTTCATTTTTTAAACAGAAATAATTATTGATTTATCTTTGTGGATTAATAAAGTATTAATTTGGTAAAAGATACTAAATATATTCTATTTATTGATTATTTGATGCAAGTTATAATTCTAGTATATTTGTAAGCTCGTCTCTGGTTAACGATAAGAGCATGCCCAAGGACCTAAAAAAGCCCGTGGTGAAAGCCCAATGATCAAACCAAAATGCTCAAACGGGCGATGATTTCAACGGTAATGTGTAGGGCCCGCGGGTATTTCTTGCCTTCGACAAAACCCAGTTTTTTTTCTCTCTTTTGATGGTTGTGATTGAATTGAAAAAATCCAATGGTCTCGATTAATTCCAACTGTAAACTATTATTATTATTATTAATTGAGAAATATAAATAAATTGTAAAATATATAATTAAAAAAACAGAAAATTTAAGATAGATACAATAATTTAAAAAGAATTAAAGAAATAAAGAATAAATCAAAAAATCAAAAAGAAATTTAAGATTTTCAATTTTTCTTTTGGAAATTGTGTAAATAAAAAAACATAAATTTTATAATTTATCATTTGTAATTAAAAGAAGTAAATACAATAATTTATTGAATTCGAAAAAAATAATAGAAAAAATAATTTAGAAATCTCTTTAATATTGAATTCGAAAATTTTCAAAAAAAAAAAAACAAAAAGAATAATAAAAATAAAATATAATCATTTGTAAGGTTTTTATTTTGTAATGTATTCCAACATTTTATGTATTATTTTTTATTAAAAACAAAAATAAAACAAGATAAAATAATAATTTATGTTACTTGAAATCAACTATTCAATTTTACGAATGAATTTACTCGCATCACACATCATTTATCCAACTTACTACTAACACCACATGACCTAAATTATCAATTATATAATCGCAAATGCACCGATAACAATGACTAATCAAATTCTAAGGAATAGAATAATTAGATGGTTTTGCAAATAAATTTGAGGTAGCGGACCAGCACATTCGAACAGGTGGAGACGTGGAGTACTGTGTGAACGCTGATCACGTGAGCTTTGATGGAATAGTCACGTGCCTCTCAACCTTAGACTCACTCACCTCATCGTATAGCTAGTGCTATACGCAAATCAATCATCATCTTCATAGGATTAGGTTTGCCAGCTAAGAGAGAAAACAAAAGAGTGACTGGCAATAAAGGTGATTGATTGTTATAAGGTGAACTAATCTTGTGACCTTATAGCATGTAGCATGATGTATTCATGCTCCAATCCCCCTTTGGTACCTTTACACGCCACACTAACCACGGTCTTGCCCTGATGTTATTTGGTCATTTTATTATTAAATGATTGAAATGACATGGCACAACTATGATCATACATTTTACAATTGGTAATTTTCTTTATTTTTTTATTATCTATGATCATCTTGATCACTTTATAATTAACCGATCGAATTGATATTGGACAATCATACATTTCAATTGCAATTGGTAATCACACTTTTATGTGGTTATTCACTTTATAATTAACCGGTCCAATTGATATTGGACAATCATACATTTCAATTGCAATTGTTAATCACAATTTTATGTGGTTATTTGGTGCTACATCAGCAAACTCCAAAATGAAATTGTCGAGTGACACCAAACCAAACAGGAGACATGAAATTTTGAGATAGAAGCAAAGTTGAAATATTAGAAATTTACTAAATATTAACTAAAAAACAATAGAGAATCACCCCTTATATATTAATACATAATCCTTATAACTTATGTGTCTGATTCGCATGATTCGTTTGACAAATAAAAAAATCGGGTATTTTCTTAATTATGTGTCGATAGAGCCTAATATCAACTTAATATAATATTATCTTTTTATTGTATCTTGGCTAATTTAATCTTTTCCTTTTATTATCTCTTTCCAAATTCAATATTTTTATTTTATTATATTTTGTCTAATTAAATATTTTCCTTTTATCCTCCTCATATAAGAATAAATAAGTCATATATAATTAGTAAAAAAATCTAAATTTGTTATTATAATTGAAATAGAATTTACATATGAAATAATTCTAATAACAAAAAAATTAATTATGAAAATAACTAAATAAGTTATATTTATAATAAAATTTAAACTAATTTTGTTTATGAAATTTAAAATATTATATATATGTAAATTACAAGCTATTTGTAATAATCTAAATATGTAACTAAATATTAGTGAGGAACTAAATTTAAAAATAAAAATATAAATTATGTAAGAATAATTAATAATATTAATTAAAATTGGACTTGGATTCAGTTTGATAAGTTAGAATAATTATGGCGATTGTTGAAATATCTTTAAGAAATGGACTGATTTGATCATGTTTATTGACCGACCGCAAATATTTTATTTTAGCATACTAGTAAAATAGGCATGATTTATTTGGTTGTTGTCAAATAATCGGATTTGTTACGTGATTTCTATCATTAGGTAGCAAGAAACTTTTAGGAGCATTAATATTTTAAAACTCAAATGTACTACTTAAAATGATTTTGTAAATTCCTCCATTTTTTCCTTCCACCGTGTACTAAAGAGTTTGCAAACACTCTTCAAAAAATGCTTTTAGGGAAAAAGAGAGTGCATTTTCCTCTTTTGAAATTAAAAATCGCTCTTTTTTTTTCTTGAACTTGCAAATACTCCTTAAGAATAGGAGTTGAAGGTGATTTTTCACCAGCTTCACGGGTATTCAATCAGGAAACGTTGAAGAAAATTCAAATCCAATAGAAGGAAAAAAAAAAAAGTTCCTCGAGGGCATAATTATAAAATTATTATAGTAAACCACATTTTAACATATTCACGTATTTATTTGTTCTGGTAAAGTTTAGACATCAAGAGTAGTGAAGGTTGGATGTGAACTAGTTAATTTTAGGGCAATTCTTGGTTTTTTAACAGTAAAAGTAAATTTTTGATAAAAAAAAAAAAAGTTTTCAAACCATCCCTATAAAAACGCAACAATAATCTATAAAACCACTCGATTCTAATAATAATGTATATTATATAAATATATAATAGTAAACTCACTCAGAAGCATTGATTATTTATTCACTGTGCTATCATGCTTTTGTTGTCAGCCCATGGGCTCATGTCGTAAAAGAATTGATTGTTTGTCCACCGTGAAGTTGGCCTTTTAACAGATCGTGAAGCGAAAAGAAAAGCTAGAGAGAATAAGAGTGAGAGGGTTTTATTAAAAACATAATATATTTTTAATTAGAAATTAAAAAAATAATACATTTTCCAAAAAAATTGATTTTTTTGGAACGGGACATCATTCCCAGAAGCGTTCCGCCAACCTTTTAGAAGGTATCAAATTTAACCGTTCTAAAAAAACATCTCGGGACGCCATTCCCAAGAGCATTCCGAACCTAAAGTGACAACAATTTATTTTGGGGGGTTGAAATGAAAAGAAAAAAAACATGCGGGGGGCGGGACGTGTTTCCGAATGACATCTCGGGAGGGTGTGTATGTGGGCCAATAACTCTCCCCCGAACACAGAGGGGGGTTGAAAAAAAAATGGGGGACGAGATGCCTTTCGAAATGGCGTCCTGGTGTATTTTTGCAAAACAAAAAGATTTATCGGCTATGAAGCCCTAACACACGCACACCAATTCACACTACAACCACCAACCCAGCGAAGCAAGAGCAACAGGCGGGCAGCGGGACGCAAACACAGCAAAGCAAGAGCAACAGCAAGCGGGACGCAAACACAGTCAAGCAAGCGCAACATCACTCCGGGCAGCGGGACGCAACCAACACAGCAAAGCAAGAGCAACAACGGGCAGCAGGACATTTTAAGGTAATTTTAATTTATTTAATTTACATGAATAAATTGTTATTAGTTGTTAGGTGGATTAATTAACCATTTGTTATAGGATTGATAGTTGTTTTTTTTTTTAAGTGAGTTTATATGTTTGTAAACTTAAATGTCAATATTTATAGAATATGTTTGTGAATTTATTAATTTTAGTAGTTAATTGCTTGTGAAATTTAAATTTATTGATTAGTGATGAAAATATTGAGTTTATATGTTTGTGAATTTAAATGTCAATATTTATAGAATATGTCTGTGAATTTTTTTAGTCAATTTAAATGTGAATTATATGTTTTTGTTAATTGTAGTTGTTAATTGGTTGTGAAATTTAAATTTATTGATTAGTGATAAATTACTAATTCTGTAAATAATTAAATTTTTTAATATGTGAATTGATTTTTTTTTTTTTTTTGTAAAATTCTTAATTATGTGAAAAATTAAATATATATGAAAGTATTATAAATGTGAAAAAAGTCTTAATTTATTTATTTTGTGCGAAATCATTAATTATGTGAAAATTATTTAATAAAATTGATTTTATATGTGAATGATGAAATTATTAATTTTGTGAAAATGTTAATTTATACTTTTTGTGTTTAGTTGTTAATTATTTACGAATATTGGATTTATCTATTTAGGAAAAGATTTCTAATTACGTGAATCTTTGGGTATTATTTGGTTTGTGAGAATTATTAATTATGTGAAGATTCGAATTTATTAAGTTCTTGTTTAGTTGTTAATTATTTAAAAAAATTTATTCAGTTTTAGAAGAAAGCGCACATATGACGAATATGTCTTCTGGCAATGAATATGACATGTATGCATCAATTCTACGAGTCGAGGGTGGATATGCAAATGTAGATTCTACCGAGCATCATCCCCCACCGTCGATCCCGGACTACCCCGCCGATTGTTTCAGACCAGATGAAGGAAGCAATTCCCTGAAAATAGTTTAGATGAAGTAGAATTGACTAAAAAAATTCACAGACATATTCTATAAATATTGACATTTAAATTCACAAACATATAAACTCAATATTTTCATCACTAATCAATAAATTTAAATTTCACAAGCAATTAACTACTAAAATTAATAAATTCACAAACATATTCTATAAATATTGACATTTAAGTTTACAAACATATAAACTCACTTAAAAAAAAACAACAATATCAATCCTATAACAAATGGTTAATTAATCCACCTAACAACTAATAACAATTTTATTCATGTAAATTAAATAAATTAAAATTACCTTAAAATGTCCTGCTGCCGTTTGTTGCTCTTGCTTTGCTGTGTTGGTTGCGTCCCGCTGCCCGGAGTGATGTTGCGCTGCTTGACTGTGTTTTGCGTCCCGCTTGGCTGTTGCTCTTGCTTTGCTGTGTTTGCGTCCCGCTGCCCGCCTGTTGCTCTT
>BMAC01000175.1:1122601-1136701 GCA_014905375.1 Phtheirospermum japonicum
CCCCCCACTTAAACCATACAATGTCCACATTGTATAAAACGAAAATTTAAGCAGGGTATGGTAAAAGGAAGAGAAAGAGAGAGATGTCCCTGAATTCGTGCTTGTGGTGAAGAGTCGGGTGTCGAAAATCGTCCAACGGGCCTTAATAATGAAAGGGACCTAAAACAACAAGAACAAAAACGCATAAAAACATATAAAGTTAAAAGGCTTGGGTTGCCTCCCAAGAAGCGCTTGATTAACGTGTTTAGCTTGACGACGTCTACGGTCGATGTCATCCCGGGTCTAAAAACAAATGACGATCGTGCCACGCCTTGGTATTCTCTAAAAGCAAGAATTGACGATGATAATCACCAAGGCGGGCACAAAAAGCACGTCTCGAGATGCAGAACACTCCAACTAGCTTTGGAGGTCGGAAACGCGAGGAATCGATCACCACGAAGATATCAAAGGGTAATTGTAGCATGGGGTGATCGAGCAACCTTCTCGACTATCTCGTCTACCACCTCAAAATCAAGTTTCAACAAAGCTTCGGGGGGTTCAAAATATGACTCAATAGTCTCACTCTCCTCCAAAACTAGCACAACTTCATCATCAAACCGCACGGAAGCGGTAATGCCTTCCTCTGAATCTTTCTTCTCACCCGTCAACTCCACCTCCTTGCACACATCTTTTAAAAGACCATCAGAGCTCGAACTGTCCTCAACCAAGATGGAATCTTCCACATCAACGATGAGCATCTCCTCATGACAAGGTTGGTCAACCCCTTACGCCTGTTTAACAAGTTACTCAAATTGAATCTCAAAGAGATCCATGCGTTCATCCATCCGTTGAACCCAATCCGAAATCCTGGTTATATAAAATTTGAATTCCGAGAAAAAAGATATGGACAAATCTTGAGAAGCTGTGGCGTAAAGATCGCCCTCGGAGTATATTCATGAGAGTTGGGTGGAGTGTAAACGTCGTAGTTCGAAGAATATAATATTGAAACGGTGCATACGAGTCAGCACTCGGGTAAGAATCATCAAAACCCGGATCATAATAGCCACAAGACGGTGCGTAAGTATCCATGCTCGGATTACAGCAATATGAAGGACATGGGCTGGAATAATCAAAAGTATGAGCCCATTCTTGACTGTTCGGAGCATACGGGTCATAATACGATGGAGGGACTTGACAATCGAAAGTTGGAGCGTAAGGGTCATCATATGGCGAACTAGCTCGATAGTTTGTCATCTTCAATCAAAGTAATCTCGAGTCTTCAAAAATGTGGCTACAAAGCACAACACTCAAAAATCGAGATTACATGCACCAGAAAGTACAAATACAACAAAAACAAAAATCACAAATGAACACTAACACAAACAAACAAATAAGAGCACGAACAAAAATCACTAAAAGCAAACACCAAAAATCGCGACCTTTAGCCTTCCCCGACAACGGCGCCAAACTTTGAATCGAACATTTTACACCTACTTTTTATTTAAAAATAAAAAACTCGTCCGCAAGAGAACAGAGTTGCAGTAGGTGGTAAGTTGGACTCGAGTCGAATCACAAGGAAGACTAATCGGAAGTCATTCCGGTGTCTGGCTTTACGAACATAAAAATGAAAGAAAAGACTAAACTAAACACGCGATCCAATTGGGTTTGGGGAGTTCTAACACCTAATGCGATGAATTAAATAAAATAAAAAGCCTTTAAATGATTAAGAAAGCGAGGGTTCTAGTGCGCCAGAATCATCTTCACGATCGCTCGGGAATTTCATCGAGCGCCTTACCTACGAGCCAGGGTTGTCAATCCCGACTTGTCGATCAAGCATCGAATCATCCAGAGAGATGGTTCTAAATGACTATAGGCACTAGAACAATAAATTTAGCCGAAAAACATCATCATGATCAATAACATAATCTCAAAGCAAGCATGGATATAATCGATATTAAAAATGATAACTAATCTAACGAGAAATAACAACTAAACTACTAAAGCAAATAAAAATAAATAAAAAACGAGAAGAACAAAAGAAACTAAATTAACGAAACCAAAGTACAAAATCAACATCTAAAAATAATTAAAGCCAAATACACAAAGCAAATAACAAAGTTCAGAAATACTTATGACATAAAGAAAATAGCAGCAATCGAATGAGTCTTCAACAACGAGAAACGACTTGAATGACGAACGGAAGAGAAATGACGAAATGATGAACTATGAAACTCGAATTATGCTTGTGATCGAAAGAGGGAAAGAACCGAGGGGTCTCTGCAATGTTCCGAACCTTCCCCCAAGTTCCAGCACTCGTTTTCTGAAGAAAAGGATGAGTTTATATAGATTTTTCTGAAAATAACCGCTAAAACTGCTAGAGCATCGACCGACGCGGGCCGAGGGCGTGCGCATCGACTGGGCATTGCGTCGGCCAACGCGAGAATGGGTCGAATCAACAGAGAGTTTGCGTCGACCAAGCATCGACCGATGCGGGCGGCATGGGCGTCGACGTGTGCCAAGGCTGCGGGCGCCGGCTGCACGTGTCACGTCGCTCGTCCCGTCTTCTTCGTCTCGAGTTGAAACACTAAAATAAAGCAAAATTAGACTATTACTTATAAAATAAGGTAGAAAAACATTAAACACGATACGAAATGAAAATTATCAAAAGGAAGAAAAACGAGAAGAAAATAAACCTAAAAACCCTAAAAGCACACAACACACGATGCAAAAACACACGAAAATCACATACAAATATGTACGAATCAACTGTATGTCATCATGCCTTGATTCAGGCATGGGAGGTACGATGGTCTACGAGGATAGAAGGCCCTCTAGTTCAGAGAGATACGGATACGGCGAGCGGATATCGTAGTTGGTATCAGGAGAATACACTACGTTTCATCACTCCTTTGGAGAGACATGCAGAGGGAGGATACCAGCCTTCAAACGACGGCGTTTACGAGGCCATTGTAACAAATCTTATTCACTCTTTTCCCACTCAATGAATTTAATTATTTCTTAGTTTTGATGTTCAACCGTCTATGTTTTGTAGGGTACTTAGAGTCAGCGACTCCGCCATGTCTCTTCACATGCTAGAGACGACGATTTTGACTCTTATCGTTGTATGCGCGCTGTAGTTGATTCGATCGCTGATGAGATGATGCAATGACTTCGTATTCATGAGGAGTTACATGAGGATATGCCAGATGAGCGCACGGCATATGCATCCGACAGCGGAAGATGGAGCATATATAGCCCATCCAGGTGGAGTGTATCTCGTCATGCTACAGATGAGCGCAGGGCATCCGTGTCCAGCAGCGGAAGAAGGAGCATCTCTGGGCAGTAAACATCCTCTCGTAGCAGAGCACCCACAGTCGCACCCGGGCCACCACCAGTCATCAATCATGGTAATTGTGTGATTCGTTAATAACTATTTTATATGTCACTTTCTTATGATTAATATTAAAATAGTAGTTTTTTTCTGTGTTGAATGTAGATCCCGTTGGTCAATCATCGTATAACGAGGGAGGTGATTACGTTCCTACAATGGGAACATCCGAGTTTTATACTCCTACATATGTTGGACAGTCATTCACCGATCTTCTGCATACTGATTATCCGCATTTTAACCCCAACTTCGCAGCTCCACATGACGTGGGCTTTTCGCAGCCAGACTTCCAGACGACACCTATTCCGATGTCGATTCCCACAGAAACTGCGGATCGTGCACATCAGCGTTGGGGTATAATGGTGCATGGTGAAGATAGTGACGAGGAAGAGCCAATTTAGGAACCAGCAGCTCCCCCACAAGGACATGATCACGATCTACGTAGAAAGTATAAGAAAAAGAAATGTGGCATGGGATCACACTATTTTTCATGATGTGTAAATTATTCTAATTATAGGCAGAAACGTGGTTCACTTTCTATTTTCTATCGCTCAGTAGTTATCAAAAAAAACATTACAGAAAAAATATAAACGCAATCCACAGCAATAGAGCATTATCGGTACAACAACATAAAATCATTACAAAATGAAAACACAAATGCAATTCACAGCAATAGAACATTGTCGGTACAACAACATAAAAATATTACAGAATGAAAACATAGACACAATACAAAAACATTATACAATGAAAACACAAACGCAATCCACACAGGTAGAGTAGTGTCGGTAAACCAACGTGCGATGGTCAACGGTACTTCCACTCGTAGAGCTTCCACTGTGGTTAGTTGGATACACATCTCCAAACAGTACTTCCATTTTTGTGAGTAAGGGTTCCTTATCAAAATCATTGCAATAAGTTTTGAGTGGACAATCCTGCATTCATCACAACAAGTTAGAATAATAATGAAAGATTCAAATTACTTGTAATAATTGAAAAAGGAGTGTAGAACATACAGGCATAAATTTCTTTCGTACATTATGATCACCTAAGACCATTTTCAGATTCTCATTCCAAACAGTACCAGGGGTCCGAACCAGTTCTTTGAAGAACCTGAATCGTCTCTGAAGTTGGACAATCCTTGCTATGACGTCATTTTCGGAAACGGCATGGTGACTTTTGAAGCAAAAGTTAAGTAAACACTTCACTTCTTTCACTCGGTTGTCTGGTAACAGTCCGTCATTTGGATTCCATCCTCAAATATTATTTTTGAGGATTAGGAATTCAAGTAGACGTTCGTCTCTGAAAAGTGTCCACTTAGTATTGAATTCACACCCGTAATCGAGTGTTTTGACCCGAAGTGTAGGAATACCATCTGTGTCATTGAAGTGATCTACCATTAGCTTTATTTCAAATGTGTAATGAAGTAATTGATATGTATTTGCTGATAAATTATCCATTATTTGTTCCCCAACATATTTATAGCAAGGAGAGCAATTATTCAAGTAATTTTGAGATTGTTTTGTGGCATAATTGATGACAAGACAACATAGTGACACATCAATTATAGCTGACAAAGCTGCATCTCATTGATGTGTGTGTGGGCAGCAATTTATTTTTGTTCTGTGACACAATGTACCGAATGATAAGACAAGACAATGACACATCAATTATAACTGGCAAAGCTGCATCTCATTGATATGTGTGTGGGCAGCAATTTTTTGTGTTCTGTGACACAATGTATGAATAATATGGATAAATGCAAAATTGTCCAAAATACCCTCAGTTTAAATTTTCTTTTATTTTAGAGTAATTTTCATTCGTTTGGCTCGTAAATAATTGTCCCCACTTCATTAATTAATTAATTGATCCAAAAATCAGATACTTTTTCCCCATTTTCTTCATCTTCTCGTTTAGGCCTTTTCTCCTTCTCAGATCCCATCTCCCTCAGCTCACACTCCATTTTTCCACTTTTATATTATTTCCATTAATTGACCATTTTTCGAGAATTTTAAAATCTACAGCTAATTTTCTTGACTCAGTCCCTTCCTTCTCCAACATGAATCACAACAGAACCCTTTTAATTCCTTCCAAATCCCTGCACATAATCTGCCACAAACCTTATCAATAATCCAATCCCGGGGACTCGATTGTAATTCCCAATGTACAACCCAATGAAGCGCAGCGTACGCCCCTCTACAGCATCCTGCTCCTCCTGGATATGGCCGCCACCCTCCCTGTCCGGGTTTTATTCAATCAAAACGGGCTCTTTCTGCTCAAATTCGAACCCGCACCTACTCAACCCCCTCCAAAGCCGGTTTTCAACCAAACCCTCTTGAAACACGCTGCCATCGACATTGGCGATCCCAGACTGAAACAAGAGATTGATGATTCATTAGAAGGTAATTTCAGAAACCGCGGCCGACAGAGGTCGTTTCTGTCGGACGGCAAATATCGCCTCGACATTAGATTAAGGTCGCTCTTGGCATGCCATTGCAGCTTAGGTCGCCCGAGTTCTATCGCCTCTGGTTGAGCTTTCGGTCGTATTTAGGCGATTGGTCGAGAAAACAGAGGTTCAATCCGGACGCGCTCTCCGATTTAGCGAACGGAATTAAATCCTCGATCGACGAGTACAATGGGATTGTAAAGGGTTCAAAAGGGCTTAACAAAAGCTGTGCCGTGGTTGGAAGCAGTGGGATTTTATTAAAAAATTATTACGGTAAGATAATCGATGGCCACGAGACGGTGACCCGCCTCAACAATGCTGGGACTCAGGGATTCGAGCGTAGTGTGGGCTCGAAGACAAACATCTCGTTCGTCAACAGCAACATACTGCACTCGTGCGCTCGTCGTCTTGGGTGTTTTTGTCACCCGTACGGGCAGAGCGCGCCTATCGTGATGTATCTGTGCCAGCCATTGCATTTATTCGACTACCTATTCTGCAACTCGTCGCACAAAGCGCCATTGATAGTGACCGACCCGCGGTTCGACGTTTTGTGTGCGTGGATCGTGAAGTACTACTCGCTGAGGAGGTTTGTGGAGATGACGGGGAAGGATGTGGGGGAGTGGGGCCCGGCGCATGAGGGGGCGAATTTCCACTACTCTTCGGGGATGCAGGCGGTGATACTGGCGTTGGGGCTGTGCGAGAACGTGAGATTTTTTGGGTTTGGGAAGTCGAGTCTGGCGAGTCATCATTACCATACGAATCAGAAGGCCGAGYTGTTGATTACGAGGCAGAGTACAATTTTTATCAGGATTTGGTGGAGAGGTCGTGGGCCGTACCGTTTGTGTCCGATACGTTTAAGATTCCGTTTAAGATTCCGAGTGTTGTTATGTACCACTGAGGAGTTCTTGTTTTCTTTTTTCAATGTTGTTGTATTTGAAAGAATATGAAGATTGAAAGGGTTGTTAAGCAAGTGTAAAGTCAAAATGAAAGAATTAGAGTTCACAGATTTCATTACTTTCAACTGCATGTTCATGATGTTGTGTTGATTACTCTTTGCCTGTGTGATACAATTACCAGAAATTATACAAGAAATTATGTGACTTCTGTATTGCACTCTTTTTTTTTTTTTCCTGTTTTGAGAGCAAGCTGAAAAGATACAGTTTCATCAAGAACATTCACCAAAGATTTCTATGTTCCACAACTATCTCTATTTTCTTCTCCCTTTTCATTCGTTCACATCCTCAATCTTCAATTTTTGAACCTTTTTCTCCCCCCAAAAAATAAAAGTAACAGTAAAATAAAATCCCTTTTTCTTCAGCGGAAAGAGACATTTTCTCCCAACTGTTATTATGAGAATGAGCTTTGAAACTAAAAAGAAAAGGGAAAAGGGAAAAAATACATAATGAGGACATGAAACAGTATGCATGTAAGAAAATTGTATAAAGCACAACTAGCCAAACTTACTGGAATTACATCATTCATACATCATATTTTTGATGACAAAAACTATACACAAACCAAAAAACATGTCATCATAAACTGTTTTCTTTGTCCACCACACTTGCACACAAGTGACCTTCAAAGAAACTTCTTGACACATTGCCAGCAGCAAAAAAAGGGAAACAAGAGATGTAATTSACTACCCTTCCTTGCAAAAACCACCAAAAACGAGCTAGCGCCACCCGAGTCATGCCTCCTGCTTTCTCCACATCCACCAAGAATAACCATAATGCAACTCGAGTCGTGTTTCGTTTCATTCTACTCGTCTGTCACGTACTCCACGTCATTCTCTTCGAACTTCACAGCCACAAGAAACCTTATACTCACTTGTAGGGGAAAAAAAACAGAACAAAAATCCAGTATTTCACATGATTAAATTCACTATTTAATTACCTGTTGAATGAAAAAATCATTAAAATCACACACAAAGAAAATTACCCGTTGTGGATCGTAAACGACGTACTCATTGTACTCCAGGGGACTATCTTTGTGCACAGACGGGATTAGCTTACCACATGACACCTTAATATCATCTTTCCAAGTAAAATGCTCCAACTCGTCTGTTTTCTTCTTGCCGAGCCCTATCACCCCTTTTTTCTCTAACCGTCTCAAATGCGGCCGCACCCTGCATGGTTTTATTTTTCAAGTTTGTATAATATTATTTTAACACAAAAATAATCACAACAGCTATATCTCTAAAACCACTCACATGATCAGATATATCACTGAAATCCCAAAAAACGTGAGGCCTGGTCGAGGGCATAAGTGTAAATATACGTTGGCTGAAATCGGACCACAACGCCTCCTCTTTCTGCCCCGATTCCTTACTTGCCTTGAGCTTCTGTACAAATTCCACCAGAATTTCTTCACCTGCGTTATTAATTATATTTTATTATTATGTTCACGGTTTAGAACTCTATCAAAATAAATAAGAACATATGACATTCTATTGGTCACAGCACATCATTCTATTCAAAAAATATATAGTCAAATTGCAACATAAGTTCCATATTACCAAGTCTAGACCGCAACTCTGCAATTGTAAGTCGGTCACGTGAGTGATTAAGTATATGCTTGATAAGTATAATAAATAAATTTATAAATACCAAAAGCACGAGAAGAAAAATAAAACCCGCTTCACTTACATCTTTTCAAGTGGACAAAGGTAACGATACCCAACTGCAGGTCTGGAAAATCTAACCCCATTTCCATCAATGCGTACCTGCAATAAAAATTTAAGAATTACGATAAATCAAGTAAAAATGCATGCAAAATCACTTTTTTCTTTTTTCGTTAACCACGATGACCAACCTATAAATTTCCTGGCTGCATAGAATCTTCATGAAATTCGCCACCTTTGGCTCGAGCTTACAACGTGAAGATGAAACTCCGAGCTGTCTGAGTTCCAATCCGCCGTGTCGAACTTCGACTCCGTCATCCTGCAAAAAATTCACAGTAGTTTGTTTTTAAGTAACCGATTTTTTCTTATTTTAGGAAAATAATTAACAAGAAAAGTTAACCAAATTAATTATCTCCTCCCCGATAACAACCACCTGTATATATTCCTGTTCAATATCCATCATAGGATGCGAGACCTCTATATGGAGAAGACAATTCGTCAATTACACCAGTTCAAAATCGGGCAAAGTATCTATTGGTGTGTATACAGACACATAAGCACGCAAACACAAGTACAACGGAAACTAACAACGCCTTGCAAATTTATCACAGTAACATTCACCAAACGAACCGACACAGATGGATTAGGGTGTATTACCTTTGTTTGAAGAAAAGGTTCAATTATCGCCAATTGTTCTCGACTCTGTGATACGACGATAGAATATGGGGAAATTCGACCCAAAGCGGCAACTCAATTAGATGAATTAGGGTTCTTCAGCTTGGAGGCCGTTTCTATGGAGGCTCTCTCGTAATTACAGTATTACAGTAGGCAATGAGATTGTTGACTTAGTCAAAATTTATTTTACATGCAGATGAAATGTAATGCAAATGTAATTAACATGCACACACACATGCACGTGAGAATGAGGGCATATCGATTATTCTTTCTTTTTGTCTAGTAGTGCAATATATATGTGAAAAAGGGTAGCTCTCTATGATGGATGTATGAAACTGGTTTTACTGATTTAATTTACAAACCTTTTTCCCTTTCTTCTACTTGATAAATATACATACAAATTGCATACAATTCTACATGGTATCTAGAGCCCAGGATATTGACATCCCATCTCTTCCATAAATAATCAAGCTCTAAAAACAGAGCACAAAGTGGCGCACAGAACTCCGGCAAATCCATGGCCGGCGTTGAATTCAAATGCGACCTCCTCTTCCACAAATCAGATTGCAAATCGAGAAGAGGATCCACTCCATATGCAAAGCTCGGATCATCCGGGAATGGCTCTAGTCACTACGCAGCTCACGGGTAATAATTTTCTTCCTTGGAGCCGATCTGTGAGAATCTCTCTCGGTGAAAAGAGTAAATTAGGGTTTATAGATGGCACAATAGAGAAACCTCAAATTGATTCTGCATCATATGAACAGTGGAAAAAGGTAGATTACATGATCACATCTTGGCTACTGAACTCAATTTCAAAAGATATAGTTGAAGTTTTTTTGTATGTTGATTCGGCCAGAGAACTGTGGTCTGACCTATGTGAACGATTTGGGGACAACAATGGCCCATTATTGTTTCAATTGGAAAAGGAAATTGCCATATTATCTCAAGGGACTAATTCTGTTGCTGTCTATTTCACAAAATTGAAGAAACTGTGGGATGAATATTCCGTTCTAATCCCAATTCCACTCTGTACACGTGGAACCAAAAAGGAATTACACAACATTGAGCATAACAGAAAGCTAATGCAATTTTTGATGGGATTAAGTGATAGCTATGAACATGTTAGAAGCCAAATCCTTCTAATGGACCATTTGCCAACTGTAAATAAAGCCTATTCTATGGTCTTGAGAGTTGAGAAACATAAGAGTCTGCAGCTTACAAGTGTTGAGCAAAATGAGAATTCAGCCTTACTGTCTAGATTTGGAAATGCAGGAAGAAGTTATGGAAATAATGGTAAAGGACAGAGTTCTGGATTTCAGGCCAGAAACAACACTTCTGGGAAAAATATGCAAAATAACTGGAGCTCAAATGGAGAAAATTTTTCAGGGAAATTCAACACAAGGAGAAGCAAGGAGGAAAAGTATAATTTGATTTGTGATCATTGTAAAGGGATTGGACATGAAAAATCAGAGTGTTTCAAATTGCATGGAGTACCTGATTGGTACAAGGACCTTAAGGAGCAAAGAAATAAAGCCAATGCAAACATGATCAACACTAGTGCTCATGACAGCTCAAGAAACTATGCAGAGTCACAGAACATTTTTCCCAGTCAACTTGACATTTCCTCTCTGATCAAACAAGAAGTCACAAAGTATCTTTCAGGAAAAGATTTCACAACTGACCAGAAGACAAGGAGTAACTATGTTAACTTAGCCAATTGTGAAGATAACCCTGTCTTACACTTTTCTCTATCTATTCATGATAATGTCAAACCAGGAAGTTGGATCATTGACACAGGGGCAAGCAGACACATGTGCAATGATGAAAAGATGATGCATGCAATACTACCCACAGAGTCACAAATTACTGTTTTCTTACCTGATGGATCACAGAAAATAGTATCACATGTGGGGAATGTTAAACTAAACAATGTTCTAACTCTTTCAGAAGTCCTCTTAGTGCCATGCTTCAAGTATAATCTGCTATCTGTAGCTCAAATTGCAGCTMAATCAGGGATAAAGAGCACCTTTTATTCARATTATTGTCTACTTCAAGATACACACACAGAGTTGGTAATTGCAAGAGGAGAGCTTATTGGAAAATTATATGTGTTATCTCCAACTGAATTGGATCCTAAAATGGCTCAAGGTCAGCCAAGTAGCTACATGGCCAATCATGATACCACATTTGAGATCTGGCACAGAAGATTGGGTCATGCCTCTATATATACACTCCAAAKGATCTCAGAATTAAAACATCTTTGCAAACCTGAAATGGAGAGACAACCATGTGATATATGCCACACTTCTAAACAAAGCAGGCTGCCATTCCCATCAAGTYAAATACAGACAGTGGACATCTTTGAGTTATTGCATATAGAYATATGKGGACCATACAAACATGCTTCAGTCACAAACACTCCCTATATGCTGACAATAGTGGATGACTACAGCAGAGCTACTTGGGTGTTTATGCTGACACACAAATCTGATTCAATTTCTATCTTGAGGGATTTCTTCATCATGGCTCCAACACAGTTTGACAGAATGGTAAAGGGGATCAGAACAGACAATTGATCAGAATTTATGAGTAAGGAATGTCAAGATCTTCTTAAGAACAAAGGCATCCAACACCAATACACTTGTGTCTACACTCCTCAGCAAAATGGAGTGGTTGAGAGAAAACATAGACATCTCTTGGATGTGGCCAGGGCATTRATGTTTGAGTCTAACATTCCTTCAAAACTCTGGCCATACTCTATTCTCACAGCTGCATATATCATTAACAGGCTTCCAAGTGTAGTATTACAGTGGGATTCTCCATTTGAAAGGCTGTATGGTCATAAAACTAATCTTAATGCACTCAGAACTTTTGGTTGCCTCACCTATGCAACTAATACTCTACCTCATAAATCCAAATTCACAGCAAGAGCATCAAAATGCATAATGATTGGATATGTGAGTGGTCAAAAGGGTTACAGAGTTTATGATATGGAAACAGGAACCATATTTACATCCAGAGATGTAGTCTTCTTTGAACATATTTTGCCTTACAAAGGATCACAATCTCTTTCAGAAGATGTTCCTTTGCCATGTGTTGAAACTGCTGATGATGGCACTGAGACCCTCCCAACTGTCTCAGACAAACCTATTGTTAGGAAGAGCTCCAGAAGTAAAGGACCACCTATCTGGCACTCAGACTATGTAATGGCATGTCACACTCATCACACCTTTTCCCTTAACATTCCCTCACCTGCAGCAGGAAAACCCTATCCTATTCCCACTTTTCCTCACATTACCTCTCCATTATTTTCCAATAATTATCTAGCCTTCTTGGCTAACATTGACAAATTCACTGAGCCATCCACTTATCATCAAGCCTGCAAATCAAATGACTGGATACTTGCCATGAACAAGGAATTGAAAGCTCTAGAGGATAATCATACTTGGACTTTGACGGAATTACCTCCAGGAAAAAAATCTATTGGCTGCAAATGGGTATATAAAGTGAAAATGAATCCTGATGGAACTGTGGAGAGATACAAAGCCAGGCTAGTGGCTAAGGGTTTTCATTAAATTCAGGGCATTGACTTCTTTGACAGTTTTTCACCTGTTGCCAAGTCAGTGACTGTGAGATTACTTATTTCTTTGGCCACTTCCAAGTCTTGGCCCCTTCACCAGCTTGATATTAACAATGCCTTCCTCCATGGCCATCTACATGAGGAAGTATATATGTCACCTCCACCTGGATACACTAGAGCAGCTGCAGGACAAGTCTGCAAGCTTCAAAGAAGTCTCTATGGACTGAAACAGGCCTCAAGGGAATGGAACAATGAATTCTGTACTAAGCTCTTATCCTTTGGTTCCATTCAATCCAGGCATGATCATTGTCTATTTCTCAAGAAAACACCTGACTATTTCCTGGCTCTCTTAATCTATGTGGATGATGTCTTGATCACTGGAAATAACTCTTCTGCTATTGATGATTTGAAACATTATCTGGATGATCTGTTCACTATTAAGGACCTGGGGTTAGCAAGATATTTTCTGGGAATTGAAATTGCTAGAGGTACACAGGGCACCTATCTTCATCAAAGAAAGTACATTCTTGACATTCTGAAAAACACAGGTCTAGCTGGTTGTAAACCTGAAGCTACACCTCTACCTGTTGGTTTAAAGCTTGTTGCTGACCTCACCAAACCTTTTGCTGACCCTGCTAAATACAGAAGGTTAGTAGGCCGTTTACTATATCTAAACTTCACTAGACTGGATGTGACATATTCAGTTCAGCAACTTAGTCAATTTGTCAATTCCCCATCTTTATCTCATTGGCAAGCTGCCCTCCATTTGGTCAGGTACTTAAAGAACAATCCTTCTCAACGTCTTTTCTATCCTGCCAACTCTCTAGATACTCTCAATGCCTACAGTGATGCGGATTGGGGTTCTTGTTTGGACACAAGAAGATCTCTCACAGGTTATTGTATTTTCCTTGTCGAAGCCCTAGTTTCCTGGAAAACTAAAAAACAAAATACTGTCTCTAGGTCCTTTGCTGAAGCAGAATATAGAGCCCTTGGTTCTACTGTTTGTGAGCTAAAATGGATTTCATACATTGCTGCAGATTTCAATTTACAGATCCCTAAACCTATTCCCCTGTGGTGTGACAACATGGTGGCCATTCATATTCTTGAAAATCCTATTTTCCATGAGAGAACGAAGCATCTTGAGATTGATTGTCATCTAGTCCGAGATCATTTCAAAAATGGCTTTCAACAACCTCGTTTTGTTAACTCTTCACTCCAGCTTGCAGACCTTTTCACAAAGGTTCTAGCTCCAGCACAACTGCATCTTCTTTTGGAGATGGGCATTGTTGACCACCACTGTCCATCTTGAGGAGGGGGTGTTGACTTAGTCAAAATTTATTTTACATGCAGATGAAATGTAATGCAAATGTAATTAACATGCACACACACATGCACGTGAGAATGAGGGCATA
>BMAC01000175.1:1136761-1148818 GCA_014905375.1 Phtheirospermum japonicum
GGATGTATGAAACTGGTTTTACTGATTTAATTTACAAACCTTTTTCCCTTTCTTCTACTTGATAAATATACATACAAATTGCATACAATTCTACAGAGATGAATTAGGGTCTTCAGCTTGGAGCCCATTTCTATAGAGGTTCTCTCGTAATTACATTGGGCCACCAGGGTAAATTGGTAAAAAAAATTCAATGTTTAGGGATAGAAATGTCAGTTTACCTAGGGAAATAAGTTGGATAATTCTATCCGGTCCCCCCACGGGATTATTTATCACACGAAACAAGGATCCTATCACGTGCTTTCTATTTATCACGAGCCTGGATCATCCAGCCAAACAGGATTACAATATCCGGCTCTTAATATGGTATCATACCAACCAAACACATCCTATGGGTTTTCTAATTCCTGTAATGTGTGATAACCTCTTGGACTTTGTTTGTTTCTTGTATATATTGGCATGATATTAATGAATGAAAGACAGATGAATGGTTTGAGCAATTATAACACAATTCAATATAATAATAATAATAATAATAATGCATGATTCGCATGCTTCGTTTGCCAAATAAAAAATTCTATATATTAATACAAAATTCTCGTAACATATTTTTATGCTTCGCATATTTAGTTTGGCAAATAAAAAATTCTTGTGTTTCGCTTGCTTATGTGTAATGTGAACTTAATATCTATCTAATTTAGTATTTTTCTTTCATTGTATCTTGTCTAATATAATATTTTCCTTTTATTATTATATTTTGCCTAATTAATTTTCTTTACATTATATTTTGCATAATTCAGTATTTAACTCTTTTTCCCCAAGTATTAAATATATGAAAATTTTACAGTACATTTACTTTATCATACCCCATGTATTTAAACTCATTGATATATTCCACTACATAGAAATTGAAATGATCTAACGGTTTCAATTACATGGGGAATGGTACCCTTAAGTATTTAATAAACAAATTAGATATGAAATAATTTTAAATACAAAAAATATTTAATTATGAAATTAATTAAGTATTTATAATCAACGTTAAAATAATTTTATTTCTGAAATTTTAAATATTAGGTTTAAGTAAATTACGAGTTATTTGCAGTAATCTAAATGTGTAACTAAATATTAATAATGAATTCAATTAACCATAAAAATTAAAAAACTGTATAATAATGATTAATAAATATTGATTGGAAACTGGTGCAATGCGACACGGGTTTAGATTAATATCTTTTGAGTTTTTCAAAGCATGTTGAGTTATTTGTAATAATCTAAATATGTAACTAAGTATTAGTAATAAATTCAATTAACCATAAAATTACAAAACTATATAATAATGAGTAATAAATATTAATTGGAAACCGATAAAATGAGACACAATTTGAGGGTCATAACTGTTGAATTTTTCAAAGTATTTAACTAATAGTTATTAACAAATTTAATCTAAGTATTAATGATTTAATAATAATAATAATTAATAAATATAAATTAGATAATGGTTGAATATGTGACATCTTTAAATTTTTCATAAGTATATAAATAAAATTATTTACGAATTTAATCTAAATATTAAAATATAAAATAATTTGATATACAATAATATAAATAGATTAGACATGTACAAGGGCACGACAATTTATTACATGCACCTGGGTGCACCTTGCTTGGTGCACTCTGAAAAATCTTTTATCATTCAGTTATATGTGATGATATATGACAGTTATACGTAATTATATATGATAGTTACGTTTAGTTTTACATTTTATGGTTTAGTTTTTCATTTTTAGGCTTTAATTTTTCATTGTAAGGTTTACTTTTCAAAAAAAAGAATTAATTGAGTTTTCCATTTTAGGGTACTGACAAAAATCTATCATTCTAACAGTAGTATGTGATGATATGTGTCAGTTATATATGATGACATATGATAAAAATTTAGGGTTTAGAGTTTAATATTCAATTTCAAGGTTTAGTTTTCAATTTTAGGGTTTAGTTTTCCATTTATAAGGTTTATTTTTTCGTTTTGGATTTATTTTTTCCTTTTTAGGATTTAGATTTCAGATTTAGACTATCAATTTTTTGTTATTATATGCATCAGTTATATGTGATGATATATGTCAGTTATATGCGATAATAAGTTTAATTATTGGGTGGACCCATGTCCACAGTATAATGACTTCAAGGGAATATGTTGAGAATACATCATTTTTGAATTTTTTATTTAAAATTTTGTAATTCTCACAAATATTTTTTATATTTATTTTTCATAAATCTCATGTAATACACGAGTGTTAAACTAGTGATAATAATAAAATCAAAGAAAAAAAAGGAATGTGATTTCACGATATGTACTCAGTGTTCTAAAAGGCGACAAAAGGCAGGACCTAGGCGCACCTAGACGTGTAAAACGACGGTTAACTTGTTTTGTTGACTGACTAGGCGGCTATGCGTGAAAAGACGCATGTGTTTTAGATGAGTAATCTGATTTTTCTAATTTAGCCCAATATTACAAATGTATAATGACACCAAAAAACTATCAAATAATTAATATTTCGCAAAAATTATAGAAAAAAACGTCTTATCAAGACAATCATACTTTTACAGTAAAACATCATTTTTTAATTTAATTTTTTTTTGAAATTCATACTATTCAAAAAAATGTAAATATTTATTTTGAAAATATAATTTTATACAATAAATGTATAACTTATGATTTGAAAAATATGATCATCTTACATGAGACCGTAAATAATACGTTGATTTGGTATAGATAATTAGTATTATGCCAATTATATTGAAATATATGTAGACAAATTTGCAAATTTGTTAAACATATATTTTTTACTTATTATAATAAAATAATAAAAATATTTGAAAAGATATTTTACACCTAAATTTGTTAAACATATTTTTTTTACTTATTATAATAAAATAAAAATATTTGAAAAGACATTTTACAGCTAAACTTAGCATACTTTTTAAACTTGAGGCTTGACATTACCGCTTAGCCACGTATCACGTTACGTTGTATATAAAAAAGTTGCAACTCTTCGGTAATTATGAGCTTCGCCATGTAAGATGTTATTTGTTACAATCATTTGGTATTTCTTATTTTTAATTAAAAAAAGAAAGTGAAATAGATCGAAAAAAGGATGAAGTCGGGCTTTGGCCTCGCAAAGAAGCCCAAAAGTGAATAGATATGTAATGACAACAGGGGATTAGTTCAAAATGACAATGTGACGGAATTTCATTTATAGTTTTGTCAAGCAAAGAAGCCCAAAAGGATGAGTACAATCATAAGTAGTCCAGTCTCCAGAAATGTACACACCAGATAACCCTTTCCTTTCCGTTGCTATGCCCAAAATAAAAAGACGTGGAAAATAAACACTAGTTTCACGACAATGTATGAGTCGACTCGATCGGGTTTCAAGGCGCTGGACGAGTTGACTCTGCTTCAATAGCGTCTTCATCATCACTAATATTTTTTCTCTTGCTCTTCTTGATCTTCTTGACTTCACCATAGAAGTATGAAATGAAACCCCATAGAGAAAGGAAAAGGGCTATGCCCTTTTCAGCCTGGAATCGTTCGTTGTAGATTAAAACAGCTAATATTTGTGTAAGTGGAATTGTAACAGTGATAACGATGCCTGACAGAAGGGACGACGTATAGAATATCACTCCAATTACACCCAAGTAGAAACATTGCCATAATATTGGACTAAATACAAGTAGCAAATAGTACTTAGTCTCTCCAAGTTGGTGTACTCTTGCTTCTCTTGGAATTGCCTGCAAAGGGTTCATACAAATTTATTCAAAAAAGTAGAAAACTTTATAAAGATATGATTGTTTTGCACATTTAACACATATAATTTTAATAAGTTTCTCAATTAATCAAAGATTTAGAAAGTGTGTGTCTAACTTCTTATTCCACATAATTTAATCAAAATATTACGCACTTGTTTATAATTTATCCCTAATTTCGGTACAGCTTTGAAAGTCAAAAGTGGAATGCACACTGAAAGTTCAAATACAAAACATGGGGAATTGTATGGGTAATAAATAAAACACATATATATATATAGATAGCTCACCTGGAAATCATGGTTGACTAGCATCCCAACAGTACAAAACCCCGTCGCGAAAAAGCACATCACCAACTGCATTTGCAAAACCACCGAATAAGTTAAAGCCTGTTTGGCCTTCATATACGTCAGCTGCACCATCGGCAGTATAACCCCGTACAGCGCCGCCGCCCCCACCGTCATGAAAAAACCCACGTAATACTCGCCCTTCGACTCCCCCGCCGGCCGGTCGCCGTTTGACCGGAGCCCCAGCACCACCGCGCCCAGCGTCAGCAAAACGACGGCGTTCACTGAGTACGCCGTGAATTTTTGTTTCACGATGAGGAACGAGAACACCGACGTAAAGACGAGCTGGGTGGCGACGATGAGGGCGGAGGTGGAGACGGGGAGCCTGTTGACGCCGTTGGAGTAGAGGTAGTTGTCTAGGCCAACGAGGACGCCGAGTGCAGCGCCGGAGGCGAGCGCGTGGGGTCTCATGACGAAGCGCGTGGTATTTGAGTGGAGGCGCGTGTAGGCCACGAGGAGGGGGATGAGGATGACGGGCCAGCCGCCGGTCTGGAGCCAGCAGGCGAGCCAGACCCGTTTGCCGCCACGAATGAAGTAGAGGCGCATGACTAGCGGGCCGCCGCAGTTGCCAACGGCGAGGAGGATGCAGTTGATGATGAGGAAGAGTTTTTTCTTCGCGGCCGCGGTCGCGGCAGTTGTGGTGGTGGTTTGGATTTCCATTATTTTTAATATTATCTATCTAGCTTTGTAAATTCACTTGTGTACTGGTGTGGTCTTAATCATATATAGATTGGGCCACGTTGACATAAAGACACTCAAGTTTGACCCTCAAGTCCAAGTATGACTAGAATTTTGTACACATCTTGATTTCGATGGCAATCGGACACGTCTTTACCCTTTTTATTATTTTAATTAAATACGAACAATCACAAATTAATCCAAATTTATTGTGGAATCGATCCTTAGTTATCACTTCTACTAGTTAGTGGAGGAAAGTTGAGAAAAAAATAATAATATTAAATTTTCGCATAAAAACGAGCGATCAAATTTTGGCGCAGTTATCGGGGAGTGACGCGTATTAAATTGTGATTTTACGTATTAAGTATATTTAGTTAGAACAAGTTGAGAAATTCTTGTTTGATGTTTCTTTCAGGTGAATGAACTTGAGATCATGCGTAAAGAAAGATTTGCACTACTATCTGGAGATCACCAAGAGAAATTTCGAGTTGAAAAAAAGTCTAAACAAGAGAAAGAGGCATTGGATACGGAACAAATACTACCAAATTACTTATCTGAGGAGTCTTCAAGTAACATCTAAGAGAGAGAGGGTATTTGAGATCCATTTTCATTTAGAGAGAACGTAACTATGGCAGGAGTCAGAGAACGCACTTTGAAAGAGTTAGCTAATCTCGATCTCCCACAACAACCACTTTGCATCACATTTCCAACCGTGTATGATGCTACTTTCGAATTGAGATCAAGTTTAATCCACCATCTACCGTCGTTTCATGGATTAGGTGGTGAATATCCACACAAGCATTTGACGGAATTTCATGTCATATGCACAAGCATGAAGCCCGTCGGAGTAACTGATGAACAAATTAAATTACCGGCGTTTCTATTTTTGTTGAAGGACTTAGTCAAAGATTGACTCTATTACTTGCCATCAGGCTCCATTACCACATGGGGGCATTAGAAAGAACATTTATGAAGAGGTATTTTCCCGCTTCACGAGTAACCAACCTTCGTAAGGACATTTGCGCAGCGAGATAATCACAATGGGAGACATTGCATGAGTATTGGGAGCGATTCAAGAAACTCGTCGCTAGTTGTCCTCAACATCAAATGGGCGAGCAGTTGTTGATACAATAATTTTATATAGGTCTATGTCTCACGGATAGGAATATAATGGACGCAACGAGTGGAGGCAACACTTATGGACAAGACACCAATGACAACAAAGGAGCTGATATCGAACATGGCAGTAAATTCCCAATAGTTCGGCAGTCGTGATGCGCCGTTGAAGTCAGTAAACGAGGTAGGCACTGGTTCGTTGCAAGCCCAAATAAATGATTTGACATTTGTATCAGTAAATTGGCTACGTCGGGACTTCCTGAGGTTGGACCATGCATACTTTGTCAAACAATCGATCATGTCACGGATGACTGCCCAACACTACAAGCCGAGATTGAAGCCCATGCTAATGTGGTGGGGACTGGTAATGGGCAAGGGAGGAAATACAATCCATATTCTAACACTTACAACCGAGGCTGGAGAGACCATCCGAATTTTAGTAATCAAAATCAGCAAGGGAATTCCTTCGGCGATCAAGACCAGAGACCACCTCAGGATTTTCATAGGAGGCAGAATTTCCTGAGACAATATAATAACCGGCTGCAAGCGGAAGACTCATCCCCATCGCTCAAAGATATGGTGAAAGCCATGGCATCGAATACCTTGAAACTTCAGCAAAATATGGACGAATAACAGCACGACAATTGGTGCAGCATAAAGAATCTAAAAACTCAAGTGAGTCAAATGGAGGATCATATAAGCCATCTGGATGCATGAGGAGGTGGCCGATTGCCTCCTAAAACTGAAGAAAATCTAAAGAATGTGAGTGACATTACATTATGGAATGGTATGAAACTAGAAGGCCCGGAGAATCCAGCACCTGAAGTGGAGGAAGGAAATGAGAAAGAGAGAGGAGAAACGGAGTATACACACGCTAATAATAGTTTGCCTGAGCATACAAATGGTGTCTATAATCCTGTCGTTTCTCCCACTAGAGCCGAGACATTGCCATTTCTATCAAGGATTAAGCGCCAAGTTAAGGAGGGCACGGAGAAGCACGTGCGATATGTTTTTAAGAAGGTGGGATCACTATTTCCCTTACCGACGCAATAAAACAAATTCCTCGCCATGCCAAATCCCTCAAGGATATTTGCACCCATAAGAGAAGGTTAAAGGGAGATGAAAAAGTTCTAATGGGAGAGAATGTGTCGGTCATGTTTCAGAAGAATTTACCTCAGAAACGAAATGATCTGGGCATGTTCTTTATTCCATGCACCATCAGTAATTTGAGAGTCGAGCGAGCCTTGTTAGATTTGGGGGGTTTGATCAATGTTATGCCGCATTGATTGCTTGAGCGTGGGTCCTTTGAAGAAAATCGGGGTAGTAATCCAACTGGCGACCGCAGCACCACATACCCTGATGGTGTCATCGAAGATGTTCTTGTAAAAGTTAATGAGCTAATCTTTCTAGCTGATTTTTATGTGCTAAGTATGAATGACACCGCCTCAAAGTCTCCACCTATCTTGTTAGGGCAACCTTTCTTGAATACTGCTCAGACAAAAATTGATGTTCTCATAATGGAGTTCGACGGTCACATTATTCAATTCAATATTTTTGACGCTATGAAATTTCTTTATTGTGATAACTCTGTATGTTCACTTGATTGTTTTGACTCTTTAGCGCATGATTTTTTAGAGGTGCACAATAGAGATGAGCTCGAGATGAATATCACACTAAGTTTGGGGGAAATTCTTTGCTGACGGGTCAGCTGATAACAGAGCCAAGTTGGAAGAATGATGTGCATGAGATGATTTTGGCTTTGCAGGTACTCAAGACGGAACCTAGTCGTTATGATGTTAACTTCGTTAAGCTTCCCGAGTCGCACCAAAAGGTTATGCCATCTATTATACAAACGCCGGATCTCGAACTTAAGTCCCTACCTGAACACTTAAAATATGTCTTTTGGGGAGAGAACGATACGTTGCCCGTGATCGTATCTTCGCGCTTAGACACTGTCTAGGAGGCATCCTTGTTACGAGTATTGAAGGACAACAAACAAGCGATTGGGTGGACGATAGCGGAATTGCAAGGAATAAGTCCATCCGTATGCATGCACCACATCTTGCTCGAGGAGGGTGCCGAATCATCCAGGGAGCCTCAACGACGGCGGAATCCACCCATGATGGAGGTGGTAAAGAAAGAAATCCTTAAGTTGTTGGACGTGGGGGTGATCTATCCAATCTCTGATAGCTAATGGGTGAGTCCGACTCAAGTTGTTCCTAAGAAATCGGGGGTAACCGTTGTTGAAAATCAAGAGGGCGACTTGGTGCCCACCCGAGTGCAAACTGAATGGAGAGTTTGTATCGACTACCATAAGCTAAATGCCATGACCCGCAAGGATCAATTTCCTTTGCAATTTATTGATCAGATGCTCGAGAGGTTAGCAGGCCATTCTTTCTATTTTTTGTTGGATGGTTTCTCGGGGTATTTTCAAATCCCTATAGCTCCCGAAGACTAAGAGAAGACGACCTTCACATGCCCATTTGGCACATTCGCTTATCGTCGTATGCCATTCGGACTATGCAATGCACCGGCCACATTCCAAAGATGTATGGTAAGTATTTATTTGGAATATGTTGGAGACATCATTGAAGTTTTTATGGACGATTTTAGCGTTTATTGCGGTTCATTTGAAGTATGTCTTAAGAATCTTTCTATGATTTTGAAACGATGTGTTGAAACTAACCTTGTATTAAATTGGGAAAAATGCCATTTCATGGGGGAACAAGGTATAGTAATGGGAAACATCGCCTCGTTCAATGGAATTGAAGTTGATAAATCTAAGATTGATATTATAACCGCGTTGCCTTACCCCGCAAATATGCGGGAAGTTCGCTCTTTTCTTGGCCATGCAGGGTTTTACCGACTATTCATTAAGGACTTTTCGAAGATTGCAGCCCCGTTATGTAGGCTCTTACAAAAGGATGTGGAGTTCAGCCTCGATGATGATTGTAAAATGGTTTTGATACATTGAAGAATCGTCTGACCACTTCTCCAATAATCCAACAGCCAAAGTGGGACCTACCATTTGAAATCATGCGCGACACTAGTGATTATGCGTTGGAGCTGTGTTGTGACAAAGAATTGATTAGGCATCTCATGTGATTTACTATGCTTCGAGAACTTTGAATTCCGCTCAAGAGAATTATACGACTACTGAAAAAGAGCTCCTAGCCGTTGTTTTTGCTCTCGAGAAACTCCGCTCATACATCTTGGGCACCAAGGTGGTGGTATTCACTGATCATGCGACTCTTCGATATCTCCTTAGGAAGAAGGAGACGAAACCAAGACTCATACGATGAATATTGCTGCTCCAAGAGTTTGAATTGGAAATCAAAGACAAGAAGGGTACCGAGAATGCAATTGCTGACCATCCAAGTCGATTAACGCATGTAGAGGACAAATTGCAACTCGACGAGAGCTTTTCGGATGAGCAGCTGCTGGCGATTGGAAGTTCAACCTCAGAGCCCTGGTACGCTGATTTGGTGAATTTCCTAGTCGCTTGTATTTTTCCTATAGAGATGGTTAAAGCAAGGAGAGACAAACTAAAAAGTGATGCTAAATACTATGTTTGGGATGATCCATATCTCTGGAAGCATTGCACCGATCAAGTAATTCGAAGGTGCATTCCGAATTCCGAGTTCCACTCGATGCTATCCTTTTGTCACGCTCATGCCTGCGGGGGACACTTTGGATCCAAGAGAACAGCCCATAAGGTGCTCGATTGTGGGTTCTACTGGCCGACTCTTTTTCGAGATGCGCATGAATTTTGTAAGTCGTGTGAAACTCTTGACTTGTGGGGTATTTATTTTAAGGGCCCATTTCTGCTTTCCTTCAAGAACCTCTACATATTGCTCGTAGTCAATTATCGAAATGAGTGGAAGCGAAGGCCACTCAAACTAACGACTCAAAGGTGGTTGCACATTTTATTAAATTTTGAATCTTCTCGAGATTTGGAATTCCTCGGGCAATGATCAGCGATTGCGGAACTCACTTTTGTAACGAGACAGTGGAAGCGTTACTGAGGAAGTATGGTTTCATCCATAATCTTTCTAAAACATATCATCCGTAGACGAGTGGGTAGGCCGAGACTTCGAATTGAGAAATCAAATTCATCTTGAAGAAGACCGTCAATGCAAACTGAAAGGATTGGAGCATCAAACTAAAAGATGCACTTTGGGCGTATAGGACCGCTTATAAGACATCAATTGGGATGTCTCCATACTGACTCATTTTTGGGAAGCCATGCCACTTGCCGGTGGAACTTCAGAAGAAGGCATTCTGGGCGGTGCAGCAGTACATTTATGATTATGATGGAGCTGGGTTGCATCAAAAGTTGCTCCTGCGAAGAGAAAAGTTTTGAGGGTGTAGTATAGATAAGGTTCATGTGTCTTGGTATTATCGAAATTCGATTGATTGTAGGTATCAATGAATTTCTATCTTGAGAAATTAAAGCGAAACAAACATAAACAGAAATAAATGAAAATCTATGATGAACTATGAAAACTAAAGCAAGTATTTCGGATGCCTCATGCGTATGCCATATTGAAATCGCAATCAATAATCAAAATAAACAATAAAAAGCAAAGAAACAACAAAGTACAAGCATGAAAACCTTAGGTACAACTATGCATGCATGATCATGAAATTTAAATAATGCGAATCTACAAAAATCGAAAGCACCAATAGAAAGAGCAATAAAAGTTGACGTGAAAGTTAAAAAAATTTTGAAAAATAACTAGAAACAAAGAGTAGATCTATGATTCAATATAAAACCATGCATGAAAATAAAATCCAAAATAAAGCATATGAAATACTTAAAATAAAATGATCAAGGACCCGATCTATGATCAAGGAATGTCACTCACCTAGATTTCATAAACCAAATCACAAATCTAAGAGCTGAGGCAAGATGCATAAATTGAAGAACAAGCTTGAAATTGAAAAACAGTGAAGAAAATTAAGAAAAACTTACTTGAATTGAGAAAGAGAAACATAAACTAGATGAAATTGCAATCAAAATAAAATCAGAGTGATGGCTTGAATTCTTCTTGAGCTTACAAACCCAAGAAAAATCTTGAAATAAATCTAAGAACTAGAGAGAGAAATTAAATCCACAAACCCAAGCAAGAGTTGGGAGGAGAGTCAATATCTTTTTAATGAGAGAATTCTATCTATTTATATTAGGTCTAACTAAGGATAAATGGGTCAAATTAGCCTTAAAGGCTTGGATTTTCCGGGTTTGACCAAGGTTGACCCGTAATGACCTTGGCTTGATTTTTGGCGTAAGTTGGCTCGGCATTGGCGATGTTTGGGGCGAGTTGGTGTGGTGTTGGCCTAGGCTTGGCACGGGCTGGGTAGGCAGGCGTCGGCAGTTGGGCGCTGCTGGGCGGGCGTGTGCGGACGCTACAGGGTTGGCCTACCTTGGCGCAGGCACGGGCGCGCGAGCATTGTTTGGCGAGCGCTAGCGTGCCTTGGTGTGGGCGGGAGTTGGCGTAGGCGTCGGCAGGTGTGGGCGCACGGGCGTTGGTTGGCGAGCGCCGGCGCTGCCTGGCGTGGGTTTTGGCCTGCGGAGCTGGGCGCTGGATGCGCGCAGGCGCGCGAACAGGGCATGTGCGCGGGCACATAGCAGGGGCTTGGCGCCGGGGTTGGCGTCACTTGTCAAGGGCTAGTTGATTAGCACGAATTTGTCTTTGGTTTTTATTAGTATTTTTAGTTTATTTTTCTTATTGTTTTTGGTATAAGTTGGACGATTTAAGCTTAATCTCGTATTTTTATAATTCCAGCTTATTTTACCGCATTTTGATCGTAATTGATGCAAGTAGGTGATACTTCGTTGTTTTTCACCCTACAGCTAAGTAACCGGAAGAATTCAACGCGTAATAGACGAGGTTAGATGTTCAAGAAGTGAAGAACAAGCTTTCCAGTGAAACAAGTAGCAAAAAGATCGAGAATTGGAGACAGACGCTCTGTCGCGTCGATTGACGCGACCGTCGATGCGAGCCATGATCCGCGTCAGTCGACGCAGCGTCGACGCACTGTCGATGGAACTTGCTGAAGCGTCGATGTCGACGCAACGTCGACACAACTTTCTCAAGCGTCTATGTCGACGCACCCG
>BMAC01000175.1:1189334-1201491 GCA_014905375.1 Phtheirospermum japonicum
TATATTATTATATTCTAAAATTACTTACGATATCCAAAGCATAATCGATATTAGATCTAGCCCCCCCCCCCCCCCCCCCCCCCGTGCTTCGACATCCCAGTACCCGGCCCAGCAGGCTCGCTCCTCCTGTTCCGGCTGCACTGCTCGGATTTGGCCTTGTTCTCGGGCTTATCCCACTCGACCTTCCAAGCCCTAGTTGAGATGCATGATATATAAGATGGTATAAATTATATGTTATAAATAAAAAATTCTAATTTAATAAGAAAACATATAACCACCGAGACACACCCATCGCCCCCTCGGCAAAATAGCGACGCTTCGTCGCTTCGTGTTTCTAACCGAAGGAGTTGATCGATCGATCGTATCTTGTTATTGGTCGAATTACACAACACGTATGGATACGCACATGCTCGTTGATATTTTTAGATCGAAATTGGGTCAAAACCACCCCCACGTGTCTAAGATGATAGGAATTGCTTCATTTTTACGATTTTTTTGTTTTTTTTAAATAATTTAAAAAACCGAGGGATTGGTTTTCCCTCGGTTTGAAACCGAGGGAAAGGTGAGTCCCTCGGTTTGAAACCGAGGGAAAACCAGTCCCTCGGGTTTATCAATTTAAAAAGAAATCCAACAAAATTAGAAAATGCGTACTAAATGATCGACGCCTGACCCTTGTGGCTCCGCGACGCCGAGACGCACCCCTCCCCGCCCCATTCGTAAATTCTTGGGTTTTGTTTCTATTTTTTACTAATTTTTCTAATTTTTTGAGTTTTTTTTTATTTTTTATTTAAAATCGAAAGAAAATAGAAAACACGTACAAAACGATCAATGCCTGACCCTCGTGGTTCCACGACACCGAGACGCACCCCTCGCCCCCTCGGCAAAATCACGACGCTTCATCGCTTCTAGTTTCCAACCGAAGGAGTTGATCGATCGATCATATCTTGTTGTTGGTCGAATTACACAACACATGTGGATAAGCACATGCGCGTTAATATCTTTCGATCGAAATTGGGTCAAAATCACCCCCACGTGCCTAAGATGATAGGATTTGTTTCAATTTTACAGTTTTTTTCTATTAAAAGAAATTTACACCCAAGATTTAATAGTTGGTTTTTATTTTTTAAATAATTGAAAAACCCAAGGGATTGGTTTTCCCTCGATTACAAACCGAGTGAAAGGCGAGTCCCTCGGTAACCAATCCCTCAGTTTTTTCAATTTTTAAATAAATAAACAAAAATCCAAAAAAACTAGAAAACACGTACTAAACGATCAACGCCTGACCCTCGTGGTTCCACGACGCCGAGACGCACCCCTCCCCGCCCCGTTTGTAAATTCTTGGATTTTGTTTCTATTTTTTACTATTTTTCTAGTTCTTTGAGTTTTTTTCCATTTTTTATTTAAAATCGAAAAAAAGAAAAAAGAAAACGCGTACTAAACGATCGACGCCCGACCCTCGTGGTTCCACGAAACCAAGACGCACCCCTCGTCCCCTCAGAAAAATCACGACAATTCGTCGCTTCGCGTTTCCAACCGAAGGATTTGATCGATCGATCGTATCTTGTTGTTGGTCGAATTACACGACACGTGTGGATACGCACATGCTCGTTGATATTTTTCAATCGAAATTGGGTCAAAACCACCCCCACGTGCCAAAGATGATATGATTTGTTTCATTTTTACAGTTTTTCTATTTTTTCTTATTTTTTAAATAATTGAAAAAACCGAGGGATTGATTTTCCCTCGTTTTTTTTCAATTTCTTAAAAAAAAAATCCAAAAAATTAGAAAACGCGTACTAAACGATCGACGCCCGACCTTCGTGGTTCCTCGATGCCGAGACGCACCCCTCCTCGCCCCATTCGTAAATTCTAGGGTTTTGTTTCTATTTGTTTTACTAATTTTTCTATTTTTTTTTAAGTTTTTTTCCATTTTTTATTTGAAATCGAAAAAAAATAGAAAACGCATACTAAACGATCGACGCCCGACCCTCGTGATTCCACGACACCGAGACGCACCCCTCGCCCCCTCGGCAAAATCACGACACTTCGTCGCTTCGCGTTTCCAACCGAAGGAGTTGATCGATCGATCGTATCTTGTTGTTGGTCGAATTACACGACACGTGTGGATACGCACATGCTCGTTGATATTTTTCGATCGAAATTGAGTCAAAACCACCCCCACGTGCCTAAGATGATAGGATTTGTTTCATTTTTACAGTTTTTCTATTTTTTTCTATTTTTTTTTTAAATAATTGAAAAAACCGAGGGATTGTTTCCCTCGGTTTCAAACCGAGGGAAAGGTGAGTCCCTCGATTTGAAACCGAGGGAAAACCAATCCCTCGGTATTTTTAATTTTTTAAAAAATAAAAAAAAACGAGGGATTAGTTTTCCCTCGGAAACAAACCGAGGGCTTCACCTGTCCCTCGGTTTGATTACAAGGGAAAACACATCCCTCGGTTTTTGTAATTTTTCAAAAAATAATAATAATAAAATTTCGAGGGTAATTTCTTTCCCCACGGTTTTTTCGAGGAGTATTTTCCCTCGGGAAAAATTCCCTCTCGGTAATTATGGCGGCAAATATTGGCGCTGTATTTACGAGGGGAAAATCGAGGAAAAATATTCCCCTTGGAAAAAACCGAGGGATATTATAGTCCCTCGGTTTTTCCCTTGTCAAATCCTGAGGGGAACACTTCCCTCGGTTTTTCCATCGGAAAACTGCTGGTTTTTTGTAGTGAAACATCTAGACAATTTTCGCAATTAACCAAAAAAAGATTCAATACCTTATAAAATACCCGTGTTCAAATGAGAAAAAATTTTCCGTAATTAGGGGTGCAATTTGTAAAAAAAAAAAATAGAGGGGCATTTTATAATTAGGTTAAATATTTGAGCAATTATTGAATTGCTATTAACCAAAACAGAATGCACTACATTAAATAACCATGTTCAATTGACAAAAAGAAAGTTTGTAATTGAGGGTACAATTTGTAAGACAAAAATAGAAAGAGAGGCATTTTATAATTAGGTTAAACATCTAGGTAATTAATATAATTAGCAAAGTAAATTCAATACACTACAAAATACCCATCTTCATTTATGAAAATAAAATTTCCAATAAAATTAAAAAAATTAGAGATTACAAAACTAACCTTGACATCTATTATATTCCAGAAAACATAAGGTAGTTTACGGAAGACTATCCTTAAATCTTCTTAAAAATGTGATTCACAAACACCAACAGTAAAAATCTAGGGATAAATGCTCTTGTCATTCAAACTTGTAATCACAACATTTGACAGAACGTTTCACCCCATAGAAAATCATCAAAACAAAATATGCTCAATTGTTCAACTCATCAAAATATAGTTACAGTAATTATATCTTTATTATAGAAAAATAAGACCCAACTAATGTAGTATACTAAATTAAAAATCACAGTTACAATTTACACTCATGTGGAAAAATAAAAATCAATTTTATGCATAATTGGATGAATAAAATTAATTTTGACATAATCTTTGACACGTGAAATTCATACAATCACACTTCATATGATTTACTCATTTTTTATGAACCATATTTTATTTTAATAAAGAACAAATTTAATCCATAAATCTCATTCTAGCCGCCTTAGTCATTTCTCTCATTCTTTACTTTGCCTTCAATTCCCAGTCCCTTTCTCCCCGAGGACCCTCCCAAAAAAACAAAAACTCTTTCCCCAACTCGATCTCCACCAATAATGGACAACTCAAATCAAGCGATGATTATTGATATTGAGAATGAAGATGTTCTAGACCAGGAAGATGAAGATGAAGAGGAGAAAAATGATCCAAAACTCCCGTATAAAAGAAAGGGATGCAAAAAAATTGCTAAATCTTGGAAATAGATGGTACCATTCATTACCAAGGAGGGTATTAAGATGGCTAAGTGTACTTAATATGGAGATGATTGGCCAGTAAATAAGAGCAGCACCACCACTCAATTTAATCGACATTTGATTAGATGTTTGCAGAGGAAAATTAAATTAGGAGAAAATCCAAAGCTGAAACAACAGGTTCTCTCTTTTACCCAATCCAAGTCTGAGGGTGTAACTCCAATTAATAATTTGTGTATGATTATGCTAAAGTCTGGGATGTTTTTTCTCGTTATCAAGATATTAATCCTGGTTTTGTTTATGTGCTTGATAATATTGATTGAATGAAGTTCGAAGGGTTGACTCAATTTTTAGGCGTGTTTCATGAAATTATGAATATGATATCTGGTTCCGAGTATCCAACAGAAAATTTAATTCTTCCTGAACTTCATATAATAAAAGAGCTTTTAAATGAGAAGTTACATGACATTTCTTCAAATATAATAGCTATGGCTTTAGAAATGACTAGCAAATTTGATAAGTACTGAGAAAATGTAATTTGTTGTTCTCTTTTAATGTTGTCTTGGATCCTAGATACAAAATGATGCTTATTGAGTTTGTCTCTCCCGTTCTTTATGAAGATGGTTCAGATCGTAGTATTAAGTTGGTCAAGAAAGAATTGTATGATCTTTATGAGACTTATGTAACTGCCAGAACGAGCCTCAATCTAACCAAAGACGAAGCACAAGTATGGGAACTATAATGGATTATGCTACATCCAGTAAGGGTATTCAAGGAATTAGAAGAAATGCGATTACTGGGAAAGCCAAGTTTAAATCATTTGTTAGGCAATCAGATGTTAGTCAACCTTTGAAATCTGATTTCTATGCTTTAGATTGGTGGAGAGTGAATCAGCTCAAGTATCCTAGATTATCTGAGATGGTGGTTGATATACTAGCTATTCAAATTAAAACTATAGCTTCGGAGTCCACAATTAGCGCTGCTGGAGGTAGAGATTGATAGTCGTCATTCTTCGATGTTAGTTGAGACAGCTAAAATGCTCTTATGTGCATCTGATTGGGTACGTAATATTCAGTCTTAAGAGGGATCAAAATCAGGTTATACTAAAATATATTTTTATTTTATGAATATATTGAAATATGTTTTTCTGCGAAATATTATAATATATATTTTTTTATTTTTGTTTTGTGTTTATTCAGGATCACGATGGAGAGTTTCCTTTTGAAGAAATTGATTTACAATAAAAAGGCAAATGGTGATCTGTTAAGTTGGTTGAGATGGTACAATGTCAAGTTTATATGATTTTTTTTTTATGTTTATTAATTAATTTATTTTTATTTTTGGAAATTATGTTTATACTTTAACTGTTGGTTTGTGTTTTTTTTTTTTGTTTTTTTTATGAACAACTTTTGTAAGTAGATGATGAACCGCATAGGAGTACATATTTCCAGGTCTGTTTCTACTTTTCTTCCTCAATTTGTTGCTCTTGGTTTTCTTTTCTTTTGCCTTTCTATTATGGAGAATTTTTGTTTTATTTGATGTTCACTTGTCAAATCATAATCATAATATTCTTGAACTCATCGTTTGTGTGTGTAACTCCTATATTGTCCTTATTTAGTTATGAGTTTTAGTTGGTATATTATCGTTTGAGCGTGTACCTTGTCAAATTCATAAATTCATAACAAAATCTAATACTAATTGGAATTGAATGAATCTAACGGCAAATGAAATAAAATTTCCAAGGATTCTAGAAGGTAAATACTTGGGTGAGACCGGTCTCATCATATGAGATCACATTTTACTATTTTTTATTTGGATTCAGTTGACCCATGCCCATCCACCCAGATCCTGTCCACCCCTTATCCATTCAGATCCAAAGCATTCCAACGGACTCAAACGTCATTCCTTCGAATCTGCAGTAAATCCTTCCGAGTTTCTTGCGAAAATCTTTCATAGTTTTTTTTTTCAAAATCCTTCAAACGAATTATTCTGAGTTTCAAGCCAAAATCCTTCAAACGAATTCTTTCGAATTTCAAGCTAAAATCCGCAGCAAATCTTAGCAACTTCAATTTCTCAGTTTCGATATCAAACTTGAGTAAATTCAACGTTCGAGAACAAGATTTAAACTGATAGCCTGCGAATTTCGAAACTTAAATCTACACTAATTCACTGTCGTTTTTAGGGTTTTGAATATTGAAGGTAATTTTCTTTTATTTTTTTATGTAAATTTTCCGTGCTTCAATCCTTGAATATATACACTTACCCATTTTCTGGGTTTTTTACTTATACCTGTTAGACTGATTATTATTTTGTGTTATTTTACTCATCCATTATGTGTGGTTTATGAGTTTTGAAACTAGGTTTAGTTTTTTTTTTTTATACTTATTTCTGTTCGATTGATTTTTGTTTTGTGTTATTTTTACTCATCTATTATGTGTATTTTATTAGTTTTGAAACTAGGTTTAGTTTTTTTTTTTTATACTTATTTCTGTTCGATTGATTTTTGTTTTGTGTTATTTTTACTCATCTATTATGTGTATTTTATTAGTTTTGAAACTAGGTTTAGGTTTTTTTTCAAAGTATAACAAAACATGTTAAAAGTATCATGAAACATGTTAATAGTATCACAAAACACTACACATAATCATTTTTTGTATTTTGTATATATGATTTAGGTTTTTTTTTCCTTTTAGTATCACAAAATATGTCGAAGGTATCATGGAACATGTTAATAGTATCACAGAACACTACACATACTCATTTTCTGTATTTTGTATATATGATTTAGTTTTTTTTTGTAATATCACAAAACATCTTAAAAGTATCATGTAATAGTTTAATAGTATCACAGAACACTACACATACTCATTTTCTGTATTTTGTATATATGATTTAGGCTTTTTTTTCTTTTAGTATCACAAAACATGTTAAAAGTATCGTGGAACATGTTAATAGTATCACAGAACACTACACATACTCATTTTTCTGTATTTAGTATATATGATTTAGATTTTCTTTCTTTATTTCTACTGTGATATATGATTTAGGTTTTCTACTGTGTCATTTTCTGTTCGAATGATTTTTATTTTGTGTTATTTTACTCATCTATTATGTGTGTTTTATGATTTTTGAAACTATGTTTAGGGTTTTTTTAAGTATCACAAAACATGGAACATGTTAAATGTATCACAGAACACATCTTATGTATCAAATAATAAGCTTAAAGCATTATATTTTTGTTTTAACATGGTGTTATATTTTGGTATTTTTTGTGTGTGTGTTTCTTTGTTTTTCTATTAGTCAATGAAAAAACAGAGAGCAAAGAGATCGTTATATCCACCAAAACTGAAGAAAATGTCTGTTCATGTGCATAAGACAACCGGACTTTCATCAGTTCGTGAGGACCTATTAATGTTAAATGTTAATCGATTGAAAGTAGAAAGACCTGTTGCTGCATATACGGGAGTAGATGTCGGTGTTTCAGATAGTGGTTTTGTTGACAAGGTTTTGGAGAAGATGAAGAAGGTGCCGGGCACGAAGACGGTTGAAAAAAAGTTGTTGAGTCTAGCAACAAGGTGCCTGTTGAAGAACATAAGAAATTTAATTCTGATTTACACAAAGATAAATGGTAGGTGAAAGAGATGCCAGGGGAAAAGAATGTGTTGGTGTTAGGTGACAATGTGCTAGTGGAAGCACCTAAGGACACTGATGTTGCTGTAGAGAAAGATAAACCTAAGGTAAAGAAGATTGTGATTTTGAAGAATGTTGTGAAAAAGGCCGTTGAGAAGGGTCGAGGTTCAGGAGACGAGGATTTCTGTGTAGAGAAAGGTAAAGGGAAGTTGAAAAAGATTGTTATTGTGAAGAATGTTCCGCAGAAGGTTGTGGAGTAGGGTCAGGGGCTAGTCGATGAGGTGTTGGTAGAAGCACGCAAAGATAGTGATTCTGTTGTGGAGAAATCTAAAGAAAAGATGAAGAAAAAAACTGTTCTGAAGGTTGTCGGGGCAGGTGATGAGGGGCTGGAAAAATTCATGCCTATGAAGCGCACAAAGAAGTCAAATGATGAAGAAAATGTGAAGAAGAAAGCTAAGAGTGTTACTTTAGCAAAGGTGAAAGAAATGGCAGAACCAGTGAAGGATCTTGTGAAGGAGAAAAGGTAAAAGAATTATATATTTTTTTAAAAATTTTCCTATTTTACATTATGTATTATAGAACTCATTTAAAGTATTACAAAACAAATCCAATGTATTACATGTTGTCTGATACTTTAATGTGATATGTTTTTTATTTTCCAGTGAAGGAAGCTCTTTAAAGTCTACAAAAAGGGTTTGGGACCCTTTAAAGAAGCCTTCAAAAAAGTTAAGGTAATATACTTATGTTTTATATCGTAGCTTGTTTATTTAAATTGTAAATTATGTTCTTTAGACATTAGTAAATATAGTTAATGTGTTACATAGTCTGATATGTAAACTTTTTTTTTATTCTTATATTAGGTTTCGGGATTTTTCAACCCAATCAAGACCTTTGTCGTTGTCGGAGCTTGTTAAAAGTTTTAATCCTGTACAAATTTCTGATCTTGAGAGTATAGGGTTTGGGGGTTTGACGAAATTAAATTTTGTGAAAAAGGTTTCACATTAATTGGTTAGGTGGCTTGTGGAGAATTTTAACAGGTCGAGTAGGATGTTAAGCATTAGTTCTTCTGTTAGGTTTGCTGTCACAAACTTTGATATATGTGATATTTTTTGGTTGCCGACGGACACTGGTAATAGTGTGATTGAGTTGCGGGGGGAGAAGTATGAGTTAGAGATTTACTTTCTGGGTCGCCCTTTGCCAATTTGAAAGATATTCTACAAAACAACTTTCCTGAAGGAGGCGATGATTTTAAGAGGTTATTTATTATGTATGCTCTGTCCTCTTTTTTAGCCTCATCTGCTAGTAGAACCGTGAATTTTAGTGCTTGGCAATCTATATATGATGTCAATAAGATAATTACTTTTGATTGGTCATCATATGTGTTAAAAACTTTGTGTGAGACTGTAAGCAAATACAACAACATGAAGGCTGTAAATGTGAGTGGTTGTGTGTTGGCTCTTGCATTCATTTATTTTCACCGTCTTAAGTGGAAAGGGAGTGTTGAGCTACGACACTGCCATTGATCCAGCACTGGGATTATGAAAGGTTTAGCAAAAGGATGGCTGAAGAAATCTTGGGGGGTGGATTTGGGGATGGTCAGATTTTCATGATTTATACCCAATTACTCATAAAAATCCGTACGAGTTGTGTGGATCAGAGGGTGATAAGAGAAATAGTGATGGAGATGGTCGGCCGTGCAAGAGCGATGGAAAGAGCACAAGCACGGGGTTTCTAAGATTTGATCTATCGGACGATGATACTGATGATTTAGCTCTTAGTAATGAAGCTCACGATGTAAGTTATTTTCTTTGTGTAATTTCTCTTGAATTATTGTACATATCTAAAGTATGTCTTATTAGAAAAAGTGATAGTTGATTAGAGTAGATTTGTCCTTATTTTTATTAGCTTTTTAGTTCGTTTTTATATTTGTTTTTGGTATAAGTTGGATGATTTAAGCATAATTCCGTAATTTTATAATTCCAGCTTATTTTACCGCATTTTGATCTAAATTGATGCAATTAGGTGATGTTTCGTTGTTTTTCACCTTACAGCTAAGTAACCGGAAGAGTTTAGCGCGTAAAAGACGAAGTCCGATGTTCAAGAGTATAAGAACAAGCTTTTCCGGTGAAACGAGTAGCAAAACGATCGAGAAATGGAGACCGACGCTCAGTCGCGTCGACTGACGCGACCGTTGACGCGAGCCGTGCCAGCGAGCCATGGTCCGCGTCAGTCGATGCAAGGACGACGCTCTGCCGACGTTACGTTCTGAAGCGTCGATGTCGACGCACCAAGGTCGACCACTAGCTGCTGAAGCGTCGATGTCGACGCACCCCGTCGATGCACCTGCCAACCGACATGCGCACCTACTGACCAGACCTGCCGAGCGCTGCCGACCAAGACTGCCGACATCCGCCGAGCACCTGCTCGCGTCAGTCGACGCTCCGCCGACGCTCCGTCGACGCGACGGCCCAGAATTCTGAAATTAGGGTTTCTTGAGCGCCAAGACTTGAAAAACCTATATAAACCCTTCATATTTCGAGTTTTCAGGAAGGTGCCACGACAGATACATCTACCCTAAGGTTCCTTAGCTCATAAAAACAATAAATCCACGTCTTATAACAAGATTTGGAGACGCGGATCAAGGATCGAAGTTCTACGCGTCCGAAACACCGATTTCGCGCTCGAGAGTCCATTTTCGCCCAAGATCAGCGTTCAAACTCTGGAATAGCTGGAGCTTTTCATTGACTTTTCATAGTTACAATAAGTACTCTAAACTTTTAGTTAATTTCTTAGTTAATTGCTTAGTTAATTTCGTTGTTAATGCTAGACTAGTTTAATTAGCTTAATCGTTTTATGCTCGTATTTTGGATACTGGTTAATTTAGCTTATTTATGCGATTTTGTTTATGCTCCGTTAATAGTTTTTGGATTGGTATGATTCAATTGCTTAGCGATAGTCTCTTTAATTCATGCTTTAGATACGATAATTAGCTCTAAATCTTCGTAGCGATATTCGATAATTAGCTATTGCTTTTAGTTGATAATTTAGAATAATTAGTTTAAACAGCTTTAGTTTACCGCTTAGTTCGAGATCGATAATCTAGTTAAAGTAATTAGTTTAATTAGTTTAAATTATCGTCTTAGTTTTATAATGATCGAATCAATCTTTTCAAACCCCCAAATGTATATGTATGATATTCAAAATTGAGAAAAACATTGATAGGACCGAACAGTTGTTTTCTCGAGAGATACGACTCGAGTCAAACTCATCACCCTACAGTTACCTCGTACACTTGCGAGCAAACTGACGTACTTTTAAATTAATTATTAAAAACGGGGTGCACAAAAGTTTGAGTCAAAAATTTGGCGCCGTTGCCAGGGAAGCAACGAGTAGGAATTAAAAATATTTTTCGTTTTAGTTTTTGTTTAATTTATTATTTTATTTGCTTTTACTTGGTTCTTGCCATTTGGTGCGTTGACGTGTTGTTGAGTTTATGCAAGAAAGGCGATCACTTCAGCGCGACCTTGTGCCATTCATCGACAACATTCACCGTTCAAATCCGCTAAGACCAAGACCCGTTCATATTCCCGAGGACAATTCCTCGACAGCAACCGATTTTGCTTGCGATCAAATTCCCAGCATCATGTTAGGAGGACATTCAGTTCGGAACGGCGATTCACCACCGAGATCACCACCACGCCCCATTCGAGCTGAGTATGGTAGTGAACCAAACAAGTCACACTCTACTAGACGCGACGAAAGGAGAAACGAAGGAGTTAACCAGCAGCACAACATAGTTAATCACCCACTCAACATGGAGAATTTGAGGCAAAACGAAGAGATGAACGACAATGTCATGCGTCAGCACAACGTCGAGAACGTGGCATTTAGGAACGAGGATGTTTTGCAGCGAAACGCCTATATGAACAATCAACGGCACGTGAACGAGTGGTTGGAGAATCAAGATCATGGTTACGAACAAAACAATTTCGGAAGGAGATACGAGCGCGAGCACCGTTACGCGCATAACGACCACTACGAGAGAGCATATGACCAAGTTCGAGAACCAAGGGGAGATCGGGCACTTAGACAGCGCGACTTGGCACGCCCAAAGGTTGTACCCTTTGTTCTTAGACCGACCGCGAGGGCAGTGGAAATTAAACCGCATCAACTCAACCTACTCCCAACCTTTCATGGGAATGCACATGAAGACCCCTTGGCATTTTTAAATTATTTCGTTGATGAAGTTGGCTGATTCGTAGTTCATGGCCTTCATCAAGAGGAGGTCCAGATGATTTRTTTTCCGTACAGCTTGAAGGACAAGGCGAAGTCATGGCTACTATCCTTAGAACCTGGTTCGTTAACCGACTGGGATATGATTAGCGAAAAGTTCCTGAACCAATATTATTCAGCCCAAACGACGGGCATCTTCGGAGGCAAATTGCTACTTTCGAGCAGTTAGAAGGAGAGCTATTTCACGAAACGTGGGAGCGCTACAAGAYACTTTTGCAAGCTTGCCCCCACCACAACTATTCTCCAGAGATGACTAACCAGTTYTTTTTCGATGGCTTATTAGACCATGGGAAACGAGAGGTAGAGATAGCAGCGGGAGGAGATTTTGGAGATTTAACAGCACACGAGGCAAGACAAGTGTTG
>BMAC01000175.1:1217470-1235714 GCA_014905375.1 Phtheirospermum japonicum
TTTTAGCCACTATAAATTCCGAATGAGTCAATCATAGCCAAATATCCATGCCTATAGCCATGAGTGTTTCTGAGACGACCCTACAACCCATTAAAAGAGTGGGGTAGGTGTTCATTATTTTACTGGTTATTAATGTTGTGGGATAACTTATTAGGGATTTATACATTTTGTAATTTTGGGACACCATCTAAAAAATAAAAAAAGAAAAAAAAAGGGAAGGAACCCCATAAAAAGAATAAACGGGGGAAAAATAAAAAAAATGGTAAGAAAGATGGTGAGTCTTGTGTTATTGCCTACGCGTTTGTAAAGGCTTGAGTTTAATTGTTTATTTTATGAAACCTTATGTTTAAWAGGCAAAAGAKTTGTGATTAAGTGGTTTGAGCTTATAGTCGGTTTTATGGTTTGCGAGTTGGGAAATAGCCTATATTTCAAGGCTACATTATGAGAGTTAAGTGAGGTTTTTATTTTTGAGCGAGGTGAAGCAATTTACTTCTTGATTAGATTAGGTTGGGTGAGTTATTTAGCCACACGACTTATATATTCCACACACGTACAAAGAGCCTTATATTACAACCCGCGAAGACCTTTACTGATTCTTAGTTTTGACAGCACACTTAATTTGCGATTGAAAAGAGATTGATTTTCTGTGCTTAGTTACTGTGCTTGTATATGATTTGAGTGTATACACGTCCCATGCAGAAAATACTTGAGTGCTTTTGAGCGTACTAATATATATTATCCTTCGTGAGGAAGCATGATTTTCTTTTGAAGCGACAATGTAATAATGGTTGAGTGTTTGACGTTGTGTGACTTGTACCTATATTTTCAAAATTATCTATGTAGCAATGCACGACTCTTTGCTTGAACTTATTTTCATTTAAGTTATACTTCGAAATTATCGTTTGTTCGAGGACGAACAAACCAATAAAGCGTGGGGTAGTTGATTAGAGTAGATTTGTCCTTATTTTTATTAGCTTTTTAGTTCGTTTTTATATTTGTTTTTGGTATAAGTTGGATGATTTAAGCATAATTCCGTAATTTTATAATTCCAGCTTATTTTACCGCATTATGATCTAAATTGATGCAATTAGGTGATGTTTCGTTGTTATTCACCTTACAGCTAAGTAACCGGAAGAGTTTAGCGCGTAAAAGACGAAGTCTGATGTTCAAGAGTATAAGAACAAGCTTTCCGGTGAAACGAGTAGCAAACGATCGAGAAATGGAGACCGACGCTCAGTCGCGTCGACTGACGCGACCGTTGACGCACCGTCAACGCGCGCCGTGCCAGCGAGCCATGGTCCGCGTCAGTCGACGCAAGGACGACGCTCTGCCGACGTTACGTTCTGAAGCGTCGATGTCGACGCACCAAAGTCGACGCAACGTCGACACTAGCTGCTGAAGCGTCGATGTCGACGCACCCCGTCGACGCACCTGCCAACCGACATGCGCACCTAGCTGACCACACCTGCCGAGCGCTGCCGACCAAGTCTGCCGACATCCGCCGAGCACCTGCTCGCGTCAGTCGACGCTCCGCCGACGCTCCGTCGACGCGACGGCCCAGAATTCTGAAATTAGGGTTTCTTGAGCGCCAAGACTTGAAAAAACTATATAAACCCTTCATATTTCGAGTTTTCAGAAGGTGCCACGACAGATACATCTACCCTAAGGTTCCTTAGCTCATAAAAACAATAAATCCACGTCTTATAACAAGATTTGGAGACGCGGATCAAGGATCGAAGTTCTACGCGTCCGAAACACCGATTTCGCGCTCGAGAGTTCATTTCGCCCAAGATCAGCGTTCAAACTCTGGAATAGCTGGAGCTTTTCATTGCTTTTCATAGTTACAATAAGTACTCTAAACTTTTAGTTAATTTCTTAGTTAATTGCGTTGTTAATGCTAGACTAGTTTAATTAGCTTAATCGTTTTATGCTCGTATTTTGGATACTGGTTAATTTAGCTTATTTATGCGATTTAGTTTATGCTCCGTTAATGTTCTTGGATTGGTATGATTCAATTGCTTAGCTATAGTCTCTTTAATTCATGCTTTAGATACGATAATTAGCTCTAAATCTTCGTAGCGATATTCGATAGTTTTAGCTATTGCTTTTAGTTGATAATTTAGAATAATTAGTTTAAACAGCTTTAGTTTACCGCTTAGTTCGAGATCGATAATCTAGTTAAAGTAATTAGTTTAATTTGTTTAAATTATCGTCTTAGTTTATAATGATCGAATCAATCTTTTCAAACCCCCAAATGTATATGTATGATATTCAAAATTGAGAAAAACATTGATAGGACCGAACAGTTGCTTCCTCGAGAGATACGACTCGAGTCAAACTCATCACCCTACAGTTACCTCGTACACTTGCGAGCAAACTGACGTGCTTTTAAATTAATTATTAAAAACGGGGTGCACAAAAGTTTGAATCAATAGTATCACAAAATGAATGAATTGTATTTGAAAATATATTAAAAGTATCACATACACTTATTTTGTATCACAAAAGTAGTATGATTTTTTACAATATTTGATCAAGTATCACAAAATATATTAAAAGTATCAAAAAAGATATTAAAAGTAGCACAGAACACACTTATTTTTGTATCACAAACTTAGTATGATTTTTTACAATATTTGATCAAGTATCACAAATTATATTAAAATTATTAGAAAAGATATTAAAAGTATCACAGAAAACACTTATTTTTGTATCACAAACTTAGTATGATTTTTTAAAATATTTGATGAAATATCACAAAATATATTAAAATTATCAGAAAAGATATTAAAAGTATCAGAGAACACACTTATTTTTCTATCAGAAAATTACTATAAATTTTTACAATATCTGACCAAGTATCATAAAATGTATTAAAATTATCAGAAAATATATTAAAAGTATCATAGAACACTTATTGTATTATAAAAGTAGTATCATTGTTAAAGTATTTTTATAATTTGTAATTCATGTTATATATTTTTTCATTATTAATAATACGTGTGATTTATATTTCTCGTGTATGTAGAAAATGCATGAGATATTTCTGTTCTTGAAAAGAGACATTGATATTGTTACGAAACATCATATGAAGTGACTAGTAGCAATGAAGGATAAACTGAGAAGTAGTCACGTGTCTGCTTCAGCTGATGTGACTCACGTTAGCGAGTCTCCAACATCTAGTCAGGCATTCTTTTCTGATCCATCGTTCCTTAAATGAGTTGATGATATTGTGGCTCAGTTCTATGTAATGAAGAAAATGGCTGAAGATATGCCCAATTTCGAGATGTTGACTCCTGAGCGAGATGAAGAGGATGATACTTTTGCGACTGATGTTGAGATTACGGACGCAATAAGGTCGGTTACTTCAAATGGTTTTAGAGGAACTGTTCAGCCACCTGAGCTACTTAATTTCTTGAATGGATGGGTTATTGATGAGAATGATGGCTATGTCTCTCAATTTATGTTGACGAACAAGAATATCCTTTGAAGCATGGTTCCTCACCATAGGGCTGCATCTATGATTTTGGTACCGTACCAAAGAAATTGTAAGTTATTTTTAATAATAACACATATTTTACTTTTTGTATTAATTTTTATTATTGTTGTTTTAATAATATATGTTTGTTTTTGTTTTTGTTTTTGTTTTTGTTTTTTGGTAGTGAGTGGATGTTTCGATTTGATAGAGTGTATACCATCCCAAGAGAGGACATGCAATCTTTGAATGTTGCAAGAAGGACTTATTCTACTTTTATTGATGCTTGGTCGTTGACGTTGAACTCTACTGATAGTGGTGAAAGTTGTCGTCATTTTTGCTTCAGCACTGGCAGTAGTGTAAGTTCTCGATTTTTAAATTAGTCACATTTGTTTATATTTTTTTTATTCTATTTGTAAAACTTTTAATTTTTGCCCATTTCTGTTTTTTTTTTTTAGTTGAATGTGGCAAAACTTGTTGATGGTGTTTCGATGGACGAGGAGAAAGCTCTTGAAAATTCAGTTAACATTCAGGGATGTTGGAAGTTGTGGCTTCGTTTATTTAATGTTGATTTTAACAAGCTTGAAATGGTAAGTCTGTTAAATATTTTACAATAGATCTATTTGAAACTTTTTTTTTTCTTAAATAGGTGATGAAGTATTAGAAACGATATTGAAAGTATAACAAAATATATTAAAAGTATCAGAAAAGATATTAAAAGGATCACATAACACACTTATTTTTCTATCACAAAATAAAGTATTAATAAATGTATTACAAAACTATCTGAAAGTATAACAAAACGGATATATATTAATAGAGAAAATATATATCGAATCAAGTTTTCCCCAAAATTTTCGATGCCTAAATTGAAATGAGTTTTATTTACCTGAAAACTGGATTCGAGTCAGAGATGCGGAAATTGGATTCCTGATCTCTAATCTTGCTTCGATTTTTAGTGGTTTTAAACTCTAATTTATGCTTCGATCTTGTGTTTTTGTACTTGAGCGTTCATCCTAAAATCGCTTGAATTTGTCTTCAAGTTTAAGATAATTTGCAGGTTTGTCGTTCAAATTGCCTGTTTTCGTGTTAAATTTGCTGTAGAAATTTGCAGGTTTTGGTGATGAATTTGGAGAAATTTCATGTTTTTCGTGATACTTTCAGATAGTTTTGTAATACATCTATTAATAATTTATTTATCTATTTTTGCAGGTTTATCCCATGACAAGACATCGTCTTTGCTTGTGGCACCTCTATCAAAATACAATAGCCCGATTCGGGAAACTGAAAATGATGAGACATTTAAAGTCATATTTAACAAATGTTTGAGAGGTACGAAAAAATATATATTGATTTTATTTTTGATACAATTACGTTCAATAATTTTATGTAAAAATTAATATAAGTAAATATTACTTTTCTGATACTACTGGCAGTATATATAAGAAATTTACTTATAACTTGTGATACTTTAAATTATAAATCTAATACTTTGTTATAAAAATATATGTTAGGTTGTGTTGATGAGAATGAATTTCAACGATGATGGGAATCAATGATTTTGGTTTTTGATCTGCAAGATAATAGTTGGTTTCAACGTTTATATACCTTAAGAGAGAGGTGGTGTATAACCTATAGTAAGGATGTTATCATCACAAAGAAGTGAAAGTACAAATAATGCACTCGGGTACAATGTGAAAAGACGACAAGCCTGACTCATTTTTATGAGTATTGGAAATGAATGTTAGAGAATTAGAGGATAACTGAGGAAAATCTGGAATTCACCTGCTCAAAGTCTGCTCCAACGTCATCCTTGGATTCAATACCTATCATAAAGCACGCTGCCCATGTGTAAACTATATAACTTTTCAGAGTTTTTGAGAGTGCATTCACCGGCCTTTTTATGACGTGCACACTATTTTATGAAGATGAATTAATGAAAGTCTTTGACATTTCATCTAATGAAAACTGTGCAACGATCCATCATATGTTTTTCGATACGAGAACCCATCTCGTCACATGTTCATGCAAGAAGATGGAAGAATGTGGTTTTTTATGCTGTCATATTTTAAGACTTTTCAATATGCATGGAGTGGAAAAAATTCAAGATGTGTATATCAAGAAACGATGGACGAAGATGGCAAAATCTGAAATTTGGGACAAATTAAGTGTCGAAAGTACGATTATTGGAAAGCAGGAAGATCTTGTTCCTTGGCGACATGAGATGGCAAGAAAATACTGTAATCTTTTAATGAAATGTCAATCACATGAAGAAGCTCGGAGGATTGTGGAAGAAGGATATAGTAGAGATTGTATTGCAATTAATAAACTCACAAAAACCCTCGTAGATATTGAGTTAAATGAAGAATCTGACAAAACATGCAGGTCGAAAAATCAAGTTCTTGATCCTCAACGCTCGAAAAATAAGGGGAGGTCGAAGAGGGTAAAGGGGCTACTTCAAAGAAAAAGTAAAAGAAAAAAAAAATCAAACGTAGCACCTGTCAGTAAAGAATTCGGATCAAAGACACCAACTCCCCATTTGATTTAGTTCCTTTTTTATCTTATTTTATTTTTACACTTTTCCGCGAGCAATATGTAATACAATGATCACCTTTTATAATACTTTAAGATAACTTTCTAATACATTTTTTAGTGTTTCAAAAATACTGTTAGAATTTAATATATGTACCATAATGTGATACTTTTAATATTTTTTCTGATACTTTGAATACATATTGTGATACTTGATCTGATATTGTAAAAGTTCATAATAATTTTGTGATACAATGTTCTTTGATACTTTTAATATATTATCTTATACTTTTAATACATTTTGCAATTCTTGATCAGATATATAAAAATTATACTAATTTTGTGATACAATGTTCTGTAATACTTTTAATATCTTTTCTGATACTTTAAATACATTTTGCGATACTTGATCAGATATTATAAAAATCATACTAATTTTTTGATAGAAAAAATAAGTGTCTTCTGTGATACTTTTAATATATTATCTGATACTTTTAATACATTTTGCGATACTTGATCGGATATTATGAGAATCATACTAATTTTGTGATAGAAAAATAAGTGTGCTTCTAAAAAATCATGAAATTATGATATTGTAAAAAAATGAACAATAAAAATATTGCAAAACAAACAAAAAACACATTAAAAAAACTAGATCATACATATTCAACTAAAAATCTTTTAACTAAAACATTGGTAATATCTTAGAAAATTCGCCTACCAACATATTGAATCATCAAAAACCACCTGCGTACTAGTGAAAAACATAGTGAAAATATCCAAAAAAAATCCACCTGCTTCCAAAACACACTTATCAATCTTAAAAAACTTCCCCAAAACAGATCAATCTAAAAACCAACTTCTTCCTAGCGAAAACATAGCCAAGATATACATAAAAAATCCACTTGACTCCAAAAACACATATCCTTCTAAAAAACTTCACTAAACAGACATCAATCTAAAACCAACTGCGTCCTAGCAAAAAACATACCCAAAATATCCAAAAAAGTTCCAAACATGTAAACATCCATCAGAAAAAACTAGAATTATTCTCGACACCCAAAATGTGCTTAACACAATCACTTCCTACGCTTGTTAGCTACAGCATCAGCTTTTCTTTTTTCAGCAATTTGTCGTTTCAACTGTGGTTTCTCTTCATAAAAGTTTTTTACTTCCTTCAGCACAATAGCACGAACAGAGTTGAAAGTGCTTGGAATTAGGGTTGCACACACCTCGGCTCTAATAGCATGTCGAATCGGAGCCTTCAAGTGAAAAAAAACTTAAAAACTTCAATACAATCCTTATAGTCCAAAACTAACAAAATTAGAAAAAGAAAAATTGCCTTTACCTGACTCAGAGATGTGTATGGGGCGCCATTGAAATACTTCATATGGTGCATTAGATAAACACCACAATCTTGATCTTGCTTCCTCGTTTGCCAGAGAAAAGGGACATTTTCAAAGATGTAATTATTTATATCGGTAGCACATGGATGGTTTGTTGATTCCATAAATGCTGCCATTTCTTTAGCCTATATGGAAAATAAATATGTTAGAACAAAATCCAAAAAAGTTGGAAAACAAAAAACAGTCAGAGAAGTAAATATGTGATACTTTTCACAAGTTTTATAATACTTTTAACATGTTTTGTAATACTTTAAAATGAGGATCAAATGTTATAAATAAAAATGACTTACCACAATTTCCACAGCTTTCTCACAGCAATCAAAACCATCCCACTTGCGGTTGTCCAAATATTGAAGTTTCTTCATAGGAGTGTTAATCACAGCACAAAAATAATGCTCATTGTAAAGAATGGGAACAAAAATCTGCAATTCAAAATAAGAAATGAACAAAATTATTTTAATGAAATAACTATAATTGTGTGATACTATAACTATATTATCTATACACTTAAAAATATTTTGCGATACTTGAATAGATATTATAAAAATTCATACTAATTTCTTGATACAAAAAATAAGTGTATTCTGTAATACTTCTAATATATTTTCTGATACTTTTAATATATTTTGTGATACTTGATCAGATAATTTAAAAAATTATATTAATTTTGTAATACAAAAATAAGTGTGTTCTGTGATACTTTTAATATATGTCCTGATACTTTTAGTACATTTTGTGATACTTGATCAGATATTGTAAGAATTCATACTAATTTTGTGATAGAAAAATAAGTGTGTTGTGTGATACTTTTAATATATTTTGTGATAATTTCAATATCGTTTCTAATACTTCATCAGCTATTTAAGAAAAAAAAAGTTTCAAATAGATCTATTGTAGAATAATTAACAAACTTACCATTTCAAGCTTATTAAAATGAACATTAAATAAACGAAGCCACAACTTCCAACCCCCCTGAATGTCAAATGAATTACCAAGAGCTTTATCCTCGTCCATCAAAACACCACCAACAAGTTTTGCAACATTCAAATTAAAAAAAAAATAGAAAAGGGAAAAAATTAAAAGTTTTACAAATAAAATAAATAAATAAATAAATATAAAAAAATGTGACTAATTTAAAAATCGAGAACTTACACTACTGCCAGTGTTGATGAAAAAACGACGACAACTCTCACCACTATCAGTAGAGTTCAACGTCAACGACCAGCAATCAATAACAGTATAATAAATCATTCTTGAAACATTCAAAGATTGCATGCCCACTCTTGGGATGGTATACACTCTATCAAATTGAAACATCCGCTCATTGCCAAAAAACAAAAACAAACTTATATTATTAAAACAACAATAATAAAAACTAATACAAAAAGTAAAATATGTGTTATTATTAAAAATAACTTACAATTTCTTTGTTACGGTACCAAAATTATAGAGGCAGTGGTCAACAATTTTCCTATGCTGAGGATACATGCTTGAAAGGATATTCCTGTTCGTCAACATAATTTGAGAGACATAACCAACATTCTTATCAATAACCCATCCATTCAAGAAGTTAAGTAGCTCAGGTAGCTGAACAGATCCTCTAGGACCATTTGAAGTCCCCAGCCCTTTTTGTAGACTTCAAAGAGCTACCTTCACTGGAAAATAAAAAACATATCACATAAAAGTATCAGACAACATGTAATACATTAGATTTGTTTTGTAATACTTTAAATGTGTTCTATAATACATAATGTAAAATAGGAAAAATAAAAAAAATAAAAAACAACAAATATAATTCTTTTACCTTTTCTCCTTCACAAGATCCTTCACTCACAACAAAAAAAAAGCAGTTTTCCGAGGGATTTTCCCCTCGATTCGAGGTAAAATCCATCGGTTTTTGGGCGAAATCGAGAGAAAACCCGAGGGAATATTTCCCTCGGAAAAACCCTCCTCGGTAAATTTTTCTGAGGGGTAATTTTCCTCAAAAAACTAAACCGAGGGAAAAACCGAGGGTCTTAACCTTCGAAAAAATCCCCCGTACAACCCTCGGAAAAACCGAGGGAAAACCGAGGGCTGGCCGCCTTCGAAATTTCTGAGGGAACTTACCCCCTCGGTTTTCAGAGGGACAGTTGTCCCTCGAAAAACCGAGGGAAACATTCCCTCGGAAAACCGAGGGGAAGGTTCCCTCGGAAAAATGAGGGCCGTTTATTCCCTCAGAAAACCGAGGGCCATATGTTCCCTCGGAAAACCGAGGGCAAACTATTCTTTCGGTTTTTTGATTTTCCGAGGGAATTTCCCCTCGGTTTTTTATTTATTTTTTAAATAATTTTAAATTTCAATTTTAATTAAAATTCCCCAAAAGTTTGAAAAAATCATTAATGAAAAGACAAATAAATAAACCAATTATTATAAAAATATTTGAAATTTTAGAATTATTACATGCGTTCGACACAGTAACAAAGTTTATATGAAAATCAAACTGTCCTATGGATTGGGAGGGGAGTACTGCTGGAAACGAGCATACAGGTCAGCTATCTGGGCATTCATCTTCTCCTGAAATGTCTCTTGCTATCGGCACTGCTCCTCACGCTCCACCTCACGTCGTCGCTCAAATGCCTCTTGCTGCCGATGCTGATCCTCAAGCTGCTCCACACGCAGTCACTCAGACTCGGCGTATTGCTGCTGGATCGTCTCAAGCTCCATCCTCTGCGCCTCCTGAGCTCATCTGGTGACCTCCAAATCCTCCCTATGAGCCTGGAGCTGTGCCTCGAGCTCTCTGACGTGGGACCTATCAGCCTGGGAGGAGGTGGAAAAAGAGCGGCCTGTGAAAAAACCCTTCGCAGTAGCCACTACCTTCCCATACGAGACGATGCCGTAATGCCGTCCCTTGCTCGACCCGACGACCTCCAAAAGAACCCGGTTAGGGTCAACCTCGCTACTCGCATCCTGGGAAGACGCACGTTCCTTTTCCTGCTCCAGCTGTCGCTCATACTCCTCCTGAAATACAACTCGTTATTAAAAAAAGTCTACATTAAAATCAAAGAGCAAGTTAAAAATAAGAAAGAGACTCGCATTAATATTGCTAGATCTCGTATCGATCCACGTGCCATCTTTCTTTTGGTGCGTACGTACAAAAAGATBGTACRCCTTAGCCGGCTCACCCGTCTCCCGCTCCTGTATCCAAATAGAATTTTCAAATAATTAACATTAAAATTAAACAAATAAATATTATATTCTAAAATTACTTACGATATCAAAAGCATAATCGATACTAGATTTATGTGCTTCGACATCCCAGTACCCGGCCCAGCAGGCTCGCTCCTCCTGTTCCGGCTGCACTGCTCGGATTTGGCCTTGTTCTCGGGCTTATCCCACTCGACCTTCCAAGACCTAGTTGAGATGCATGATATATAAGATGGTATGAATTATATGTAATAAATAAAAAACTCTAATGTAATAAGAAAACATATAACAAAATCGTTTACCTATAGACCTCCTTGTTAACGCATCCCGGCTTCTGACCACCATGGGTGGCAATATACTGCTTATACTCGTTCAACTGCCTCCCGTACTTCTCCCCGATCATCCTAAAAAATGCATCCTGTATTTGTCGATCACTATACTCCTCCTGATCCTAATAATAAATATCCTGCAAAATAAAACAATAATTATAATTCAATTGATACATATGATTGTGTTGTTATGGTAAATATTAACAAATTTGGACATAAAATAATAATTACCTTAAACATCTCCCACCAGAACGCCTTAGTCTCCTTAGTGACCACCTTATAGCACCACCCGACGAGATGGAGTTCCTTCTCAAAAATCTCCCGGAGTATAGTGGTCACCTTGGCCTGTCTGATGTGCAGCATGTATTCAATTGTGTTTTTGTTATGAATATAAATTGATCATATTAATAATTATAATTTTAAAAATTATTTATTTACTTACTTGTTCCCTGCAATAAAAATAAGAACTCTCCGCCCCTGTGGTGGGACCAACTAACGTCCTGATGTACCCGCGTCGGACGGGGTCTGTGATGGTGTATTTTACAAAATACCGGTATATATTATATACCAACGTATTAATAAATCCAAATTAAAAAAATAGTTAGTAAAATAAAGTGGGTTTTACAATAAGAATAAATTACATATATTTCAACCAAACTAATCACTTTCACTATTAAAGGTGTCACGCCCCATTTTCGAAAAGTGTAAATTTTGATTATTTATAAATAAAACTTCCAAAAATCAAGGGCGTGAGTTTGAGATAAATCACAACCACAATAAATTTGAGCGGAAGCGTGAATAAACCTTAACATTCATTTAAAAATAGGAGATTCACTTAATGGATTAAAATAGTAGTACTCGACTATTCAAGGCGTTTTAAATAGAAACACAAGTCTCAAACTTTATTTTGAATTTGACATAAAATTTAAGATACCAATCCATAGAAAGGAAAATAAAATAGCATTGAAAGTAACATCTTCGCATCCACCGCCTCGTACCACATCCAACCCCTCAACCTGAAAAGTTTGATAAAGATGGGTGTGAGCTTTCAACTCGCTCAGTGGGGATTTGTTTGTCAACATTAAACACAAATCATACAAACCATAAATGAATAGTTACAACACACTGTCAGTCGTTCATAGATTCATAGATTTAGCTCGAAAGCTACTGTTGTTTTAGCCCGAAAGCTACTTTTGTTTTAGCTCGAAAGCTACTATGGAATGTTGCATTGAGACATAGATAATTCATACAATCGCACATAACATAGTCAAACATAGAACACGTTCGGCAATGTTAAGAAGAAATCATATAAATCATAAATGAATGGCTACAACACACTATCATGGTTTTAGCTCGAAAGCTACTATGGAATGTTGCATTGAGACATAGATAATTCATATAATTGCATTTAACATAGACAAACATAGTTTCGAAAAGAGTTTAGAATCACCCACCTTGGAATGTAGTTTCGTAAAGAATGCGAATGTAGATGCTCGTGCTTGAAATTCCTAGTTTCGAGAGCCTTCGTTTCCTACATTGAAAATAATAATTTAACTTAGAACTTGCTTTAAAAAATGGATTTGGACTAATTAAAATATATAATTAAACCATAGCCGTGAGTCGAAAGTCCGGTAAGGGAAAACAAGAYCAATGGGGTTGTTTTAGTAGGGTCATTGGAATTGGAGGGGTAAAAATAAAAAGATGTAAAGGTTATGGGCTTAAACGAAAGGTAACAAACTGTTGGGGTTTAATTTAGGTTTTTGGGTAAAATCTGGGGCTCAATTGAACTATTTGAAGACCTTTGGGTTCAATTGAACAAGGAATTAAGTAGCTGGGGCCAATTGGTGATTTTTGGATAATGGGCTGGATTAAAARTCCCTAATTCTCCTCCCGTCCAAACTCGTCTCCTTTCTTTCCCCCAAATCAAATCGGCCAGCCCCTTTCTCCCCAAATCGGAAAAATCGCCCAACAGTAATAGGCAAGCGGCGAACGCCAAAACGGACGTGCGGCGATGGCATCGGTGATTGGKTGGTGGCGCTCAGGCGTCGCTCCCTCTCTCTCCGGCTCGGGTGCTTTTCTTCTCCGGTGAAATTGGGCACGGCAGCGGCGAAGCTGGCGCAGTTCCGGTGGCGGCAGACGAAGCGGCGTCGTCCTCCGGTGATAGAAACTGCCGGGCACGAACCACGGCGGCTTCGGCTGGAACACGGCGGTGGTTCGTGGGGCGACTCGGCTGCGTGAATTTGAGGGGTGGCGGTGATGTTGGAGTCAGGCCGTGGCGGTGTTGAGGGGTATGGGTTTGGTGATGGTGGTTTGGCCGGGTCTCGACGACTGGTGGTTGTTGAATTGGTGGTGGTGGGGGCTCGGTGATCAAGAAGTCGGGCCGTGGCGACGTCGGCTTGGGCTGCGGTTTCTGGTTGGGTTTTGTGGGTGATTTGTCGATGGATTTCTTCGGGCCTCGGGTGGTGTTCGGCTGGGAATTGCCGGGACGTTGACGATTTGGTGATTTGGCAGGGGGTTGGCTGGTGGCGACGATGATGTGACTCGGCTGCGTGGGCTTAATGGTGGTGGCAGGTTCGATGTGGGGCTGTGGGGTTTGTTGTCGACGGCAGTCGGGTTTGGGTTGACGTGGGTTGAAGCGGGTTGTGGCGGTTGTGATGTTTGGCTATGGCGAAGATGAAATCGTGGCCACTGGTGTTGGTGCGACGATGGACAGTTGTTCGTGGTGGCAGCACGTCGGCGAGACGTCGAGCGGCGTACAGGTTTACAGCATGGGTTTGGTGGCGGTGGTTCGGCGTTGGAGGCTGCCGTGGGGGGTTTGTTGGGATGGTTTCGGGTCTGAGTTGCTGAGGTGATGGGTTGGTTTGCCCGGTTCCGTTTGATGTTAAAGATGTCGTGATGTTGGTATGGTTGATGATAGAAATCGGCAGCCGTTTCGGTTGCGATGGCTGCCGGAACAGGGGACTGAGATCGTTGGTGTGTGTTTGAGAAAAAGAAAAAAAAAAAAATATCAGAATAAGAAGAAGAAAGAAACAGTAGCAATTTACCTAGTGCGGCCGATTGGTAGAGTTGTGAAAAAAAAACTGAACTTGGTTGGATTCCTTATAAACTAAAGATGGTCTTTAATTTAGGAAAGTTAGGGTAGGTTCTTGTTGGGTTAGGGCTAGTATTTGGGCTTCGATTGGGCTCGTTTTCATGTCCAAAATAAAAACGATCCACTAGACGACGTAAAATTAAAACTAAAATAATTCCGTGAACGACCCAATAGTATTTAATAAGTAAAATAGCTATAATATAACTAAATTATAATAATTTTCAGAAATCGAGATTTATTTCATATACGACTTAATAGTAATTTAAATAAATAATTACATTACTAAATAATTATAATATTTTCTTAGAAAGTGATAATATAATTTTATTTGAAATTGAATCACAAATTCACTTAATAAGAGTTCTTAGATTATTTAAAACTAAAATTTATTAATTTGATTATAGTAAGATTTTAAAATAATTTAAGATAATTTACATAGAATAAAACTACAATATAATAGTCTTTAAAATTTAGGTATATAATAGAATTTATAATCGTTTTATAAATCTTATTAAATAGAATTTCTTAAATCAATTAAAATTAGAAGTAGAAAATATTCAATTGAATTTGAATAGTAGGCTTAGTGTATATGAAATAATAGAATATGATAAAAATATATATATATAATTTATTTGGTAATCGAATTGTTAAATTCGATTAAATAGAATTCTATGGGTTTTGAATTTGGGCTTTGTTAAAAATAAAAGTAATAATGTTTAAATTTGGTTTTGGTAAAAATAAAATAAAATGAAAATAATGTAATTGGATTTGAAATAAAGGCTTATTGGACTTGAAACAATAGAATTTAAATAAAAAAAAAATATTGGGCTTAAAATTTTAATGAAATAAAAACTTGGGCGTTACAAAAGGTATCACCAAACTCATCTTCATCCGTATCTTGATCTGTATCTTGATCGGTAAGTAACTCTTCTTCTGTATCATCATTTGTCTCGTTACCAAGTTCCTCCACATAATTATCATTGAGGTCGTGCAACTGGAAATCGACATCGTCGAGTTGAATCGGACTGCGTGTATCTACAGCTTCCTCTTGAAATGATTCTTCTGGTAGAGGCTCGATAAACTCAACATTTGATCTCACCTTGATTTTACACGTTGCCCACCAGTCCAATTTGTCTCGTCTCAAACTTGTGTATGCACAATAGTATACTTGTGAAGCTTGGGAAGCAAGTACAAAAGGTTCATATTGATTGAACCAACGCTTATGATTGATATCGACAATCTTATAATTTGGATGGACTTTTGTGCCTGCAGTTGTTGGATCAAACCATTCACAATTGAACAATAGTGTGTTTTTGTCCATTCGTCCGGTGTATTCGAGCTGCATAATTTCTATGAGACGACCGTAATAATCATATTCGGTTGCCCCATAAGTTGACCCTTTAATACATACTCCACTGCTCGATGTTGCTTTGTTAGATTCGTGCTCCAGTGTGTGAAATCTATAACCATTTATCTTCCATCCGGTATACGTTTTCACACATCTTAATGGACCCTCAGCTAGACTCCTAATGTTCTCGTCGATCACATTGTTCRAACGATCTCTAGCCTATGACATTGACAAATTATTTTTAATTTTGGAAATATAKTATATAAATAGACACCATAATTATATGATATGCATCTCGGTATCGAACGTCTTACGTAATGTTTGAACCAATTGGCAAATTCATTTTCCAATTTTTCGTTGATCCTATCATCAGTAATGTTTAGTTGGAGACGTTGAATGCTCTTCATGTAAATACTACATATAATGTTACACAACTGAGGAAAAAAGTATTAGTACATTTATATATATGTATAAGTTGACATTATAAATTGGAATGCGTATTCATACTTAACATATTATTCGACTTCCTCACAATATAGCAACACGTATATCCTTGCGGCGTTGTATTCTGTTTTGCTTAGAAATATTTTTCCTTTTGTACCAAACCTCTCTTCACTTTCTTAAACACCGAGGGAATTTTATCATCTTCATCCACACAATTCTGACCGTCGTCATTTCTAGGAAAATTTGTTCTTTTAGTTGAAACGTGATCTTCAAAATAGTACGAACTAAAATTTGACGCCTCATCGACCAGATATGCGTCTGCTATCGACCCTTCAACACTCGTCTTATTTTTCACGCTGTTCTTTAGTTTGCGAAGATACCTCTCGAACGGGTACATCCATCTATACTGTACTGTGCCAGCAGTTCTCGCTTCTTACGCAAGATGAACGGGCAGATGCTCCATTGAGTCAAAAAAAACTTGGAGGGAAGATCAGTTCTAGTTGACACAATATTAACGGAATGTCACGTTCAAGTCGACTCATATCTTCAGTGCGAAGGACTGTTGATGTGAGATCCTTGTAAAACAAACTCAATTCGGTTAGAGACTTCCACACGTTCGGAGGAAGCAGTTCACGAAAGGCTATTGGTATCAACCTCTGCTTGAATACATGGCAATCGTGACTCTTCATCCCGACCAAACGAGATTCCTTCTTGTCGATGCAACGGCCCGGCAAAATTACGATGCTTCGTCGCTTCGCGTTTCCAACCGAAGGAGTTGATCGATCGATCGTATCTTGTTCCTGGTCGAATTAAACGATACGTGTTGATACGCACGTGCTCGTTGATATTTTTCGATCGAAATTGGGTCAAAACCACCCCACAAGCCTAAGATGATAGGATTGGTTTCATTTTTACGATTTTTCTATTTTTTTATTTTTTTAAATAACTGAAATCCCCGAGGGAAAGGTGATTCCCTCGGTTTTAAAATGAGGGAATTCCATTCCCTCGATTTTTATTAAATTTAAAAAAATTGTAAAAAAATAGAAAACACGTAGTTATCGATCGACGCCCGACCCTCGTGATTCCGGGGCGCCGAGACGCACCCCTCCCCGCCCCGGTCGTAATTTCTTGGGTTTCGTTTATATTTTTTTACTAGTTTTTCTATTTTTTTTGAGTTTTTTTTTCATTTTTCATTTGAAATCGAAAAAAATAGAAAACGCGTACTAAACGATTGACACCCGACCCTCGTGGTTCCACGATGCTGAGGCGCACCCCTCCTCGCCCCGGTCGTAATTTATTAGGTTTCGTTTATATTTTTTACTAATTTTTATATTTCTTCGAGTTTTTTTTTCTCATTTTTCATTTAAAATCAAAAAAATATAATAGAAAAGGCGTACCAAACGATCGACGCCCGACCCCCGTGGTTCCAAGACGCCGAGATGCACCCTTTCCCGCTCCGGCAAAATCATGAAGCTTCGTCGCTTCACGTATCCAACCAAAGAAGTTGATCGATCGATCGTATCTTGTTGTTGGTCGAATTACACGACACGTGTGGATACGCACGTGCTCGTTGATATTTTTCGATCGAAATTGGGTCAAAACCACCCTACGTGCCTAAGATGATAGGATTGGTTTCATTATTACGATTTTTCTAGTTTTTTCAATTTTTTTTAAATAACTGAAATTTCCTAGGGAATGGATTTCCCTCGGTTTCAAACTGAGGGAAAGGTTAATCCCTCGGTTTGAAACCGAGGGAAATCCATTCCCTTGGAATCAAAAAAAAAAAAAATGCCGTACTAAACGATCGACGCCGACCCCCATGGTTCCACGATGCCAAGACGCACCCCTCCCCGCCCGGCAACATCACGACGCTTCGTCGCTTCGCGGTTCTAACCGAAGAAGTTGAATCGATAACTACGCGTTTTCTATTTTTTTTTTTTAAACTTGAATATTCCGAGAGAATGGATTTCCCCGGTTTCAAACTGAGAGATTCACCTTTCCCTCGGTTTGAAACTGAGGGAAATCCATTCCCTCGGAAATTCCAATTATTTTAAAAAAAAATAGAAAAATCGTAAAAATGAAACAAATCCTATCATCTTAGGCACGTAGGGTGGTTTTGACCCAATTTCGATCGAAAAATATAAACGAGCACGTGCGTATCCACACGTGTCGTGTAATTCGACCAACAACAAGATACGATCGAGCGATCAACTCCTTTGGTTGGAAAAGTGAAGCGACGAAGCGTCGTGATTTTTCCGGGGCGGGAAAGGGTGCATCTCGGCATCTTGGAATCACGGGGGTCGGGCGTCGATCGTTTGGTACGCGTTTTCTATTTTATTTTTTGATTTTAAATGAAAAATGAAAAAAAACTCGAAGAAATATAAAATTAGTAAAAAATATAAACGAAACCTAAGAAATTACGATCGGGCGGGGAGG